>JBAKBP010027186.1:0-30523 GCA_037953745.1 Lithodes maja
GTGAATTGGTCTTGTATGGTGGAGACACAAAACGGGATTTAGAGCCTCTATAACTGGGCTATCTTAAGAGCTAAAATCACCCTAAAAACTAAGATAATTAACATTGAATTGACAAAATAATAATTTCTCAAAAACTATTTTCTGAGATTGGACACTAAGGTGTGATTGGTCTTGTATGGTGGAGACACAAAACGGGATTTAGAGCCTCTATAACTGGGCTATCTATAGAGCTAAAATCACCCTAAAAACTAAGATAATTAACATTGAATTGACAAAATAATAATTTCTCAAAAACTATTTTCTGAGATTGGACACTAAAGTGATTTGGTCTTGTATGGTGGAGACACAAAACGGGATTTAGAGCCTCTATAAGTGGGCTATCTTAATACATGAGAGGTAGACATGTAATAGAGCTAAAATCACCCTAAAAACTAGTCTAATTAACATTGAATTGACAAAATAATATTTTCTCAAAAACTATTTTCTGAGATTGGACACTAAAGTGATTTGGTCTTGTATGGTGGAGACATAAAAACGGGATTTAGAGCCTCTATAAGTGGGCTATCTTAATACATGAGAGGTAGACATATAATAGAGCTAAAATCACCCTAAAAACTAAGCTAATTAACATTGAATTGACAAAATAATATTTTCTCAAAAACTATTTTCTGAGATTGGACACTAAAGTGATTTGGTCTTGTATGGTGGAGACATAAAAACGGATTTAGAGCCTCTATAACTGGGCTATCTTAATACACGAGAGGTAGACATATAATAGAGCTAAAATCACCCTAAAAACTAGTCTAATTAACATTGAATTGACACAATAATATTTTCTCAAAAACTATTTTCTGAGATTGGACACTAAAGTGAATTGGTCTTGTATGGTGGAGACATAAAACGGGATTTAGAGCCTCTATAACTGGGCTATCTTAATACACGAGAGGTAGACATATAATAGAGCTAAAATCACCCTAAAAACTAAGATAATTAACATTGAATTGACAAAATAATATTTTCTCAAAAACTATTTTCTGAGATTGGACACTAAAGTGAATTGGTCTTGTATGGTGGAGACACAAAACGGGATTTAGAGCCTCTATAACTGGGCTATCTTTAATACACGAGAGGTAGACATATAATAGAGCTAAAATCACCCTAAAAACTAGTCTAATTAACATTGAATTGACAAAATAATATTTTCTCAAAAACTATTTTCTGAGATTGGACACTAAAGTGAATTGGTCTTGTATGGTGGAGACACAAAACGGGATTTAGAGCCTCTATAACTGGGCTATCTACACGAGAGGTAGACATATAATAGAGCTAAAATCACCCTAAAAACTAGTCTAATTAACATTGAATTGACAAAATAATATTTTCTCAAAAACTATTTTCTGAGATTGGACACTAAAGTGATTTGGTCTTGTATGGTGGAGACATAAAACGGGATTTAGAGCCTCTATAACTGGGCTATCTACACGAGAGGTAGACATATAATAGAGCTAAAATCACCCTAAAAACTAGTCTAATTAACATTGAATTGACAAAATAATATTTTCTCAAAAACTATTTTCTGAGATTGGACACTAAAGTGAATTGGTCTTGTATGGTGGAGACACAAAACGGGATTTAGAGCCTCTATAACTGGGCTATCTACACGAGAGGTAGACATATAATAGAGCTAAAATCACCCTAAAAACTAGTCTAATTAACATTGAATTGACAAAATAATATTTTCTCAAAAACTATTTTCTGAGATTGGACACTAAAGTGAATTGGTCTTGTATGGTGGAGACACAAAACGGGATTTAGAGCCTCTATAACTGGGCTATCTTAATACATGAGAGGTAGACATATAATAGAGCTAAAATCACCCTAAAAACTAGTCTAATTAACATTGAATTGACAAAATAATATTTTCTCAAAAACTATTTTCTGAGATTGGACACTAAAGTGAATTGGTCTTGTATGGTGGAGACATAAAACGGGATTTAGAGCCTCTATAACTGGGCTATCTACACGAGAGGTAGACATATAATAGAGCTAAAATCACCCTAAAAACTAGTCTAATTAACATTGAATTGACAAAATAATATTTTCTCAAAAACTATTTTCTGAGATTGGACACTAAAGTGAATTGGTCTTGTATGGTGGAGACATAAAACGGGATTTAGAGCCTCTATAACTGGGCTATCTACACGAGAGGTAGACATATAATAGAGCTAAAATCACCCTAAAAACTAGTCTAATTAACATTGAATTGACAAAATAATATTTTCTCAAAAACTATTTTCTGAGATTGGACACTAAAGTGAATTGGTCTTGTATGGTGGAGACACAAAACGGGATTTAGAGCCTCTATAACTGGGCTATCTACACGAGAGGTAGACATATAATAGAGCTAAAATCACCCTAAAAACTAGTCTAATTAACATTGAATTGACAAAATAATATTTTCTCAAAAACTATTTTCTGAGATTGGACACTAAAGTGAATTGGTCTTGTATGGTGGAGACACAAAACGGGATTTAGAGCCTCTATAACTGGGCTATCTACACGAGAGGTAGACATATAATACAGCTAAAATCACCCTAAAAACTAAGATAATTAACATTGAATTGACAAAATAATAATTTCTCAAAAACTATTTTCTGAGATTGGACACTAAAGTGATTTGGTCTTGTATGGTGGAGACATAAAACGGGATTTAGAGCCTCTATAACTGGGCTATCTACACGAGAGGTAGACATATAATACAGCTAAAATCACCCTAAAAACTAGTCTAATTAACATTGAATTGACAAAATAATATTTTCTCAAAAACTATTTTCTGAGATTGGACACTAAAGTGAATTGGTCTTGTATGGTGGAGACATAAAACGGGATTTAGAGCCTCTATAACTGGGCTATCTACACGAGAGGTAGACATATAATAGAGCTAAAATCACCCTAAAAACTAGTCTAATTAACATTGAATTGACAAAATAATATTTTCTCAAAAACTATTTTCTGAGATTGGACACTAAAGTGAATTGGTCTTGTATGGTGGAGACATAAAACGGGATTTAGAGCCTCTATAACTGGGCTATCTACACGAGAGGTAGACATATAATAGAGCTAAAATCACCCTAAAAACTAGTCTAATTAACATTGAATTGACAAAATAATATTTTCTCAAAAACTATTTTCTGAGATTGGACACTAAAGTGAATTGGTCTTGTATGGTGGAGACACAAAACGGGATTTAGAGCCTCTATAACTGGGCTATCTACACGAGAGGTAGACATATAATAGAGCTAAAATCACCCTAAAAACTAGTCTAATTAACATTGAATTGACAAAATAATATTTTCTCAAAAACTATTTTCTGAGATTGGACACTAAATTGAATTGGTCTTGTATGGTGGAGACATAAAACGGGATTTAGAGCCTCTATAACTGGGCTATCTACACGAGAGGTAGACATATAATAGAGCTAAAATCACCCTAAAAACTAGTCTAATTAACATTGAATTGACAAAATAATATTTTCTCAAAAACTATTTTCTGAGATTGGACACTAAAGTGAATTGGTCTTGTATGGTGGAGACACAAAACGGGATTTAGAGCCTCTATAACTGGGCTATCTACACGAGAGGTAGACATATAATAGAGCTAAAATCACCCTAAAAACTAGTCTAATTAACATTGAATTGACAAAATAATATTTTCTCAAAAACTATTTTCTGAGATTGGACACTAAAGTGAATTGGTCTTGTATGGTGGAGACATAAAACGGGATTTAGAGCCTCTATAACTGGGCTATCTACACGAGAGGTAGACATATAATAGAGCTAAAATCACCCTAAAAACTAGTCTAATTAACATTGAATTGACAAAATAATTATTTCTCAAAAACTATTTTCTGAGATTGGACACTAAAGTGAATTGGTCTTGTATGATGGAGACACAAAACGGGATTTAGAGCCTCTATTACTGGGCTATCTACACGAGAGGTAGACATATAATAGAGCTAAAATCACCCTAAAAACTAAGATAATTATCATTGAATTGACAAAATAATAATTTCTCAAAAACTATTTTCTGAGATTGGACACTAAAGTGAATTGGTCTTGTATGGTGGAGACATAAAACGGGATTTAGAGCCTCTATAACTTGGCTATCCTAATACACGAGAGGTAGACATATAATAGAGCTAAAATCACCCTAAAAACTAAGATAATTAACATTGAATTGACAAAATAATATTTTCTCAAAAACTATTTTCTGAGATTGGACACTAAAGTGAATTGGTCTTGTATGGTGGAGACATAAAACGGGATTTAGAGCCTCTATAACTGGGCTATCTTAATACATGAGAGGTAGACATATAATAGAGCTAAAATCACCCTAAAAACTAAGATAATTAACATTGAATTGACAAAATAATATTTTCTCAAAAACTATTTTCTGAGATTGGACACTAAAGTGACTTGGTCTTGTATGGTGGAGACATAAAACGGGATTTAGAGCCTCTATAACTGGGCTATCTACACGAGAGGTAGACATATAATAGAGCTAAAATCACCCTAAAAACTAAGATAATTAACATTGAATTGACAAAATAATAATTTCTCAAAAACTATTTTCTGAGATTGGACACTAAAGTGAATTGGTCTTGTATGGTGGAGACAGAAAACGGGATTTAGAGCCTCTATAACTGGGCTATCTACACGAGAGGTAGACATATAATACAGCTAAAATCACCCTAAAAACTAAGATAATTAACATTGAATTGACAAAATAATAATTTCTCAAAAACTATTTTCTGAGATTGGACACTAAAGTGATTTGGTCTTGTATGGTGGAGACACAAAACGGGATTTAGAGCCTCTATAACTGGGCTATCTACACGAGAGGTAGACATATAATACAGCTAAAATCACCCTAAAAACTAAGATAATTAACATTGAATTGACAAAATAATAATTTCTCAAAAACTATTTTCTGAGATTGGACACTAAAGTGATTTGGTCTTGTATGGTGGAGACACAAAACGGGATTTAGAGCCTCTATAACTGGGCTATCTACACGAGAGGTAGACATATAATAGAGCTAAAATCACCCTAAAAACTAGTCTAATTAACATTGAATTGACAAAATAATATTTTCTCAAAAACTATTTTCTGAGATTGGACACTAAAGTGATTTGGTCTTGTATGGTGGAGACACAAAACGGGATTTAGAGCCTCTATAACTGGGCTATCTACACGAGAGGTAGACATATAATAGAGCTAAAATCACCCTAAAAACTAGTCTAATTAACATTGAATTGACAAAATAATATTTTCTCAAAAACTATTTTCTGAGATTGGACACTAAAGTGAATTGGTCTTGTATGGTGGAGACACAAAACGGGATTTAGAGCCTCTATAACTGGGCTATCTTAATACATGAGGGGTAGACATATAATACAGCTAAAATCACACTAAAAACTAAGATAATTAACATTGAATTGACAAAATAATAATTTCTCAAAAACTATTTTCTGAGATTGGACACTAAAGGGATTTGGTCTTCTATGGTGGAGACACAAAACGGGATTTAGAGCCTCTATAACTGGGCTATCTTAATACATGAGAGGTAGACATATAATACAGCTAAAATCACCCTAAAAACTAAGATAATTAACATTGAATTGACAAAATAATAATTTCTCAAAAACTATTTTCTGAGATTGGACACTAAAGGGATTTGGTCTTTTATGGTGGAGACACAAAACAGGATTTAGAGCCTCTATAACTGGGCTATCTTAATACATGAGAGGTAAACATATAATACAGCTAAAATCACCCTAAAAACTAAGATAATTAACATTGAATTGACAAAATAATATTTTCTCAAAAACTATTTTCTGAGATTGGACACTAAAGGGATTTGGTCTTGTATGGTGGAGACATAAAACGGGATTTAGAGCCTCTATAACTGGGCTATCTACACGAGAGGTAGACATATAATACAGCTAAAATCACCCTAAAAACTAGTCTAATTAACATTGAATTGACAAAATAATATTTTCTCAAAAACTATTTTCTGAGATTGGACACTAAAGTGAATTGGTCTTGTATGGTGGAGACATAAAACGGGATTTAGAGCCTCTATAACTGGGCTATCTACACGAGAGGTAGACATATAATACAGCTAAAATCACCCTAAAAACTAGTCTAATTAACATTGAATTGACAAAATAATATTTTCTCAAAAACTATTTTCTGAGATTGGACACTAAAGTGAATTGGTCTTGTATGGTGGAGACATACAACGGGATTTAGAGCCTCTATAACTGGGCTATCTACACGAGAGGTAGACATATAATAGAGCTAAAATCACCCTAAAAACTAGTCTAATTAACATTGAATTGACAAAATAATATTTTCTCAAAAACTATTTTCTGAGATTGGACACTAAAGTGAATTGGTCTTGTATGGTGGAGACATAAAACGGGATTTAGAGCCTCTATAACTGGGCTATCTACACGAGAGGTAGACATATAATAGAGCTAAAATCACCCTAAAAACTAGTCTAATTAACATTGAATTGACAAAATAATATTTTCTCAAAAACTATTTTCTGAGATTGGACACTAAAGTGAATTGGTCTTGTATGGTGGAGACATAAAACGGGATTTAGAGCCTCTATAACTGGGCTATCTACACGAGAGGTAGACATATAATAGAGCTAAAATCACCCTAAAAACTAGTCTAATTAACATTGAATTGACAAAATAATATTTTCTCAAAAACTATTTTCTGAGATTGGACACTAAAGTGAATTGGTCTTGTATGGTGGAGACACAAAACGGGATTTAGAGCCTCTATAACTGGGCTATCTACACGAGAGGTAGACATATAATAGAGCTAAAATCACCCTAAAAACTAGTCTAATTAACATTGAATTGACAAAATAATATTTTCTCAAAAACTATTTTCTGAGATTGGACACTAAAGTGAATTGGTCTTGTATGGTGGAGACACAAAACGGGATTTAGAGCCTCTATAACTGGGCTATCTACACGAGAGGTAGACATATAATACAGCTAAAATCACCCTAAAAACTAAGATAATTAACATTGAATTGACAAAATAATAATTTCTCAAAAACTATTTTCTGAGATTGGACACTAAAGTGATTTGGTCTTGTATGGTGGAGACATAAAACGGGATTTAGAGCCTCTATAACTGGGCTATCTACACGAGAGGTAGACATATAATAGAGCTAAAATCACCCTAAAAACTAGTCTAATTAACATTGAATTGACAAAATAATATTTTCTCAAAAACTATTTTCTGAGATTGGACACTAAAGTGAATTGGTCTTGTATGGTGGAGACATAAAACGGGATTTAGAGCCTCTATAACTGGGCTATCTACACGAGAGGTAGACATATAATAGAGCTAAAATCACCCTAAAAACTAGTCTAATTAACATTGAATTGACAAAATAATATTTTCTCAAAAACTATTTTCTGAGATTGGACACTAAAGTGAATTGGTCTTGTATAGTGGAGACATAAAACGGGATTTAGAGCCTCTATAACTGGGCTATCTACACGAGAGGTAGACATATAATAGAGCTAAAATCACCCTAAAAACTAGTCTAATTAACATTGAATTGACAAAATAATATTTTCTCAAAAACTATTTTCTGAGATTGGACACTAAAGTGAATTGGTCTTGTATGGTGGAGACACAAAACGGGATTTAGAGCCTCTATAACTGGGCTATCTACACGAGAGGTAGACATATAATAGAGCTAAAATCACCCTAAAAACTAGTCTAATTAACATTGAATTGACAAAATAATATTTTCTCAAAAACTATTTTCTGAGATTGGACACTAAAGTGAATTGGTCTTGTATGGTGGAGACATAAAACGGGATTTAGAGCCTCTATAACTGGGCTATCTACACGAGAGGTAGACATATAATAGAGCTAAAATCACCCTAAAAACTAGTCTAATTAACATTGAATTGACAAAATAATATTTTCTCAAAAACTATTTTCTGAGATTGGACACTAAAGTGAATTGGTCTTGTATGGTGGAGACACAAAACGGGATTTAGAGCCTCTATAACTGGGCTATCTACACGAGAGGTAGACATATAATAGAGCTAAAATCACCCTAAAAACTAGTCTAATTAACATTGAATTGACAAAATAATATTTTCTCAAAAACTATTTTCTGAGATTGGACACTAAAGTGAATTGGTCTTGTATGGTGGATACATAAAACGGGATTTAGAGCCTCTATAACTGGGCTATCTACACGAGAGGTAGACATATAATAGAGCTAAAATCACCCTAAAAACTAGTCTAATTAACATTGAATTGACAAAATAATTATTTCTCAAAAACTATTTTCTGAGATTGGACACTAAAGTGAATTGGTCTTGTATGATGGAGACACAAAACGGGATTTAGAGCCTCTATACCTGAGCTATCTACACGAGAGGTAGACATATAATAGAGCTAAAATCACCCTAAAAACTAAGATAATTATCATTGAATTGACAAAATAATAATTTCTCAAAAACTATTTTCTGAGATTGGACACTAAAGTGAATTGGTCTTGTATGGTGGAGACATAAAACGGGATTTAGAGCCTCTATAACTGGGCTATCTTAATACACGAGAGGTAGACATATAATAGAGCTAAAATCACCCTAAAAACTAAGATAATTAACATTGAATTGACAAAATAATATTTTCTCAAAAACTATTTTCTGAGATTGGACACTAAAGTGAATTGGTCTTGTATGGTGGAGACATAAAACGGGATTTAGAGCCTCTATAACTGGGCTATCTTAATACATGAGAGGTAGACATATAATAGAGCTAAAATCACCCTAAAAACTAAGATAATTAACATTGAATTGACAAAATAATATTTTCTCAAAAACTATTTTCTGAGATTGGACACTAAAGTGAATTGGTCTTGTATGGTGGCGACATAAAACGGGATTTAGAGCCTCTATAACTGGGCTATCTACACGAGAGGTAGACATATAATAGAGCTAAAATCACCCTAAAAACTAAGATAATTAACATTGAATTGACAAAATAATAATTTCTCAAAAACTATTTTCTGAGATTGGACACTAAAGTGAATTGGTCTTGTATGGTGGAGACACAAAACGGGATTTAGAGCCTCTATAACTGGGCTATCTACACGAGAGGTAGACATATAATACAGCTAAAATCACCCTAAAAACTAAGATAATTAACATTGAATTGACAAAATAATAATTTCTCAAAAACTATTTTCTGAGATTGGACACTAAAGTGATTTGGTCTTGTATGGTGGAGACACAAAACGGGATTTAGAGCCTCTATAACTGGGCTATCTACACGAGAGGGTAGACATATAATACAGCTAAAATCACCCTAAAAACTAAGATAATTAACATTGAATTGACAAAATAATAATTTCTCAAAAACTATTTTCTGAGATTGGACACTAAAGTGATTTGGTCTTGTATGGTGGAGACACAAAACGGGATTTAGAGCCTCTATAACTGGGCTATCTACACGAGAGGTAGACATATAATAGAGCTAAAATCACCCTAAAAACTAGTCTAATTAACATTGAATTGACAAAATAATATGTTCTCAAAAACTATTTTCTGAGATTGGACACTAAAGTGATTTGGTCTTGTATGGTGGAGACACAAAACGGGATTTAGAGCCTCTATAACTGGGCTATCTACACGAGAGGTAGACATATAATAGAGCTAAAATCACCCTAAAAACTAGTCTAATTAACATTGAATTGACAAAATAATATTTTCTCAAAAACTATTTTCTGAGATTGGACACTAAAGTGAATTGGTCTTGTATGGTGGAGACACAAAACGGGATTTAGAGCCTCTATAACTGGGCTATCTTAATACATGAGAGGTAGACATATAATACAGCTAAAATCACACTAAAAACTAAGATAATTAACATTGAATTGACAAAATAATAATTTCTCAAAAACTATTTTCTGAGATTGGACACTAAAGGGATTTGGTCTTGTATGGTGGAGACACAAAACGGGATTTAGAGCCTCTATAACTGGGCTATCTTAATACATGAGAGGTAGACATATAATACAGCTAAAATCACCCTAAAAACTAAGATAATTAACATTGAATTGACAAAATAATAATTTCTCAAAAACTATTTTCTGAGATTGGACACTAAAGGGATTTGGTCTTGTATGGTGGAGACACAAAACGGGATTTAGAGCCTCTATAACTGGGCTATCTTAATACATGAGAGGTAAACATATAATACAGCTAAAATCACCCTAAAAACTAAGATAATTAACATTGAATTGACAAAATAATATTTTCTCAAAAACTATTTTCTGAGATTGGACACTAAAGGGATTTGGTCTTGTATGGTGGAGACATAAAACGGGATTTAGAGCCTCTATAACTGGGCTATCTACACGAGAGGTAGACATATAATACAGCTAAAATCACAAAACTAGTCTAATTAACATTGAATTGACAAAATAATATTTTCTCAAAAACTATTTTCTGAGATTGGACACTAAAGTGAATTGGTCTTGTATGGTGGAGACATAAAACGGGATTTAGAGCCTCTATAACTGGGCTATCTACACGAGAGGTAGACATATATAATAGAGCTAAAATCACCCTAAAAACTAAGATAATTAACATTGAATTGACAAAATAATAATTTTCTCAAAAACTATTTTCTGAGATTGGACACTAAAGTGAATTGGTCTTGTATGGTGGAGACACAAAACGGGATTTAGAGCCTCTATAACTGGGCTATCTACATGAGAGGTAGACATATAATAGAGCTAAAAATCACCCTAAAAACTAAGATAATTAACATTGAATTGACAAAATAATATTTTCTCAAAAACTATTTTCTGAGATTGGACACTAAAGTGATTTGGTCTTGTATGGTGGAGACATAAAACGGGATTTAGAGCCTCTATAACTGGGCTATCTTAATACATGAGAGGTAGACATACAATAGAGATAAAATCACCCTAAAAACTAAGATAATTAACATTGAATTGACAAAATAATATTTTCTCAAAAACTATTTTCTGAGATTGGACACTAAAGTGATTTGGTCTTGTATGGTGGAGACATAAAACGGGATTTAGAGCCTCTATAACTGGGCTATCTTAATACATGAGAGGTAGACATATAATAGAGCTAAAATCACCCTAAAAACTAAGATAATTAACATTGAATTGACAAAATAATATTTTCTCAAAAACTATTTTCTGAGATTGGACACTAAAGTGATTTGGTCTTGTATGGTGGAGACATAAAACGGGATTTAGAGCCTCTATAACTGGGCTATCTTAATACATGAGAGGTAGACATATAATACAGCTAAAATCACCCTAAAAACTAAGATAATTAACATTGAATTGACAAAATAATAATTTCTCAAAAACTATTTTCTGAGATTGGACACTAAAGTGTTTTGGTCTTGTATGGTGGAGACATAAAAACGGGATTTAGAGCCTCTATAACTGGGCTATCTTAATACATGAGAGGTAGACATATAATAGAGCTAAAATCACCCTAAACACTAAGATAATTAACATTGAATTGACAAAATAATATTTTCTCAAAAACTATTTTCTGAGATTGGACACTAAAGTGAATTGGTCTTGTATGGTGGAGACATAAAACGGGATTTAGAGCCTCTATAACTGGGCTATCTTAATACATGAGAGGTAGACATATAATACAGCTAAAATCACCCTAAAAACTAAGATAATTAACATTGAATTGACAAAAATAATATTTTCTCAAAAACTATTTTCTGAGATTGGACACTAAAGTGAATTGGTCTTGTATGGTGGAGACATAAAACGGGATTTAGAGCCTCTATAACTGGGCTATCTACACGAGAGGTAGACATATAATAGAGCTAAAATCACCCTAAAAACTAAGATAATTAACATTGAATTGACAAAATAATAATTTTTCAAAAACTATTTTCTGAGATTGGACACTAAAGTGATTTGGTCTTGCATGATGGAGACATAAAAACGGGATTTAGAGCCTCTATAACTGGGCTATCTACACGAGAGGTAGACATATAATAGAGCTAAAATCACCCTAAAAACTAGTCTAATTAACATTGAATTGACAAAATAATATTTTCTCAAAAACTATTTTCTGAGATTGGACACTAAAGTGATTTGGTCTTGCATGATGGAGACATAAAAACGGGATTTAGAGCCTCTATAACTGGGCTATCTACACGAGAGGTAGACATATAATAGAGCTAAAATCACCCTAAAAGCTAGTCTTATTAACATTGAATTGACAAAATAATATTTTCTCAAAAACTATTTTCTGAGATTGGACACTAAAGTGATTTGGTCTTGTATGGTGGAGACATAAAAACGGGATTTAGAGCCTCTATAACTGGGCTATCTACACGAGAGGTAGACATATAATAGAGCTAAAATCACCCTAAAAACTAAGATAATTAACATTGAATTGACAAAATAATATTTTCTCAAAAACTATTTTCTGAGATTGGACACTAAAGTGAATTGGTCTTGTATGGTGGAGACATAAAAACGGGATTTAGAGCCTCTATAACTGGGCTATCTACACGAGAGGTAGACATATAATAGAGCTAAAATCACCCTAAAAACTAAGATAATTAACATTGAATTGACAAAATAATATTTTCTCAAAAACTATTTTCTGAGATTGGACACTAAAGTGAATTGGTCTTGTATGGTGGAGACACAAAACGGGATTTAGAGCCTCTATAACTGGGCTATCTACACGAGAGGTAGACATATAATAGAGCTAAAATCACCCTAAAAACTAGTCTAATTAACATTGAATTGACAAAATAATATTTTCTCAAAAACTATTTTCTGAGATTGGACACTAAAGTGAATTGGTCTTGTATGGTGGAGACATAAAACGGGATTTAGAGCCTCTATAACTGGGCTATCTACACGAGAGGTAGACATATAATACAGCTAAAATCACCCTACAAACTAGTCTAATTAACATTGAATTGACAAAATAATATTTTCTCAAAAACTATTTTCTGAGATTGGACACTAAAGTGAATTGGTCTTGTATGGTGGAGACATAAAACGGGATTTAGAGCCTCTATAACTGGGCTATCTACATGAGAGGTAGACATATAATAGAGCTAAAATCACCCTAAAAACTAGTCTAATTAACATTGAATTGACAAAATAATATTTTCTCAAAAACTATTTTCTGAGATTGGACACTAAAGTGAATTGGTCTTGTATGGTGGAGACATAAAACGGGATTTAGAGCCTCTATAACTGGGCTATCTACATGAGAGGTAGACATATAATAGAGCTAAAATCACCATAAAAACTAGTCTAATTAACATTGAATTGACAAAATAATATTTTCTCAAAAACTATTTTCTGAGATTGGACACTAAAGTGAATTGGTCTTGTATGGTGGAGACATAAAACGGGATTTAGAGCCTCTATAACTGGGCTATCTACATGAGAGGTAGACATATAATAGAGCTAAAATCACCCTAAAAACTAGTCTAATTAACATTGAATTGACAAAATAATATTTTCTCAAAAACTATTTTCTGAGATTGGACACTAAAGTGAATTGGTCTTGTATGGTGGAGACATAAAACGGGATTTAGAGCCTCTATAACTGGGCTATCTACACGAGAGGTAGACATACAATACAGCTAAAATCACCCTAAAAACTAGTCTAATTAACATTGAATTGACAAAATAATAATTTCTCAAAAACTATTTTCTGAGATTGGACACTAAAGTGAATTGGTCTTGTATGGTGGAGACACAAAACGGGATTTAGAGCCTCTATAACTGGGCTATCTACACGAGAGGTAGACATATAATACAGCTAAAATCACCCTAAAAACTAAGATAATTAACATTGAATTGACAAAATAATAATTTCTCAAAAACTATTTTCTGAGATTGGACACTAAAGTGAATTGGTCTTGTATGGTGGAGACACAAAACGGGATTTAGAGCCTCTATAACTGGGCTATCTACATGAGAGGTAGACATATAATACAGCTAAAATCACCCTAAAAACTAAGATAATTAACATTGAATTGACAAAATAATAATTTCTCAAAAACTATTTTCTGAGATTGGACACTAAAGTGAATTGGTCTTGTATGGTGGAGACACAAAACGGGATTTAGAGCCTCTATAACTGGGCTATCTACACGAGAGGTAGACATATAATACAGCTAAAATCACCCTAAAAACTAAGATAATTAACATTGAATTGACAAAATAATATTTTCTCAAAAACTATTTTCTGAGATTGGACACTAAAGTGAATTGGTCTTGTATGGTGGAGACATAAAACGGGATTTAGAGCCTCTATAACTGGGCTATCTACACGAGAGGTAGACATATAATACAGCTAAAATCACCCTAAAAACTAAGATAATTAACATTGAATTGACAAAATAATATTTTCTCAAAAACTATTTTCTGAGATTGGACACTAAAGTGAATTGGTCTTGTATGGTGGAGACATAAAACGGGATTTAGAGCCTCTATAACTGGGCTATCTACACGAGAGGTAGACATATAATAGAGCTAAAATCACCCTAAAAACTAAGATAATTAACATTGAATTGACAAAATAATATTTTCTCAAAAACTATTTTCTGAGAATGGACACTAAAGTGAATTGGTCTTGTATGGTGGAGACACAAAACGGGATTTAGAGCCTCTATAACTGGGCTATCTACACGAGAGGTAGACATATAATAGAGCTAAAATCACCCTAAAAACTAAGATAATTAACATTGAATTGACAAAATAATATTTTCTCAAAAACTATTTTCTGAGATTGGACACTAAAGTGAATTGGTCTTGTATGGTGGAGACATAAAACGGGATTTAGAGCCTCTATAACTGGGCTATCTACACGAGAGGTAGACATATAATAGAGCTAAAATCACCCTAAAAACTAAGATAATTAACATTGAATTGACAAAATAATATTTTCTCAAAAACTATTTTCTGAGATTGGACACTAAAGTGAATTGGTCTTGTATGGTGGAGACATAAAACGGGATTTAGAGCCTCTATAACTGGGCTATCTTAATACATGAGAGGTAGACATATAATAGAGCTAAAATCACCCTAAAAACTAAGATAATTAACATTGAATTGACAAAATAATATTTTCTCAAAAACTATTTTCTGAGATTGGACACTAAAGTGAATTGGTCTTGTATGGTGGAGACATAAAACGGGATTTAGAGCCTCTATAACTGGGCTATCTTAATACATGAGAGGTAGACATATAATAGAGCTAAAATCACCCTAAAAACTAAGATAATTAACATTGAATTGACAAAATAATATTTTCTCAAAAACTATTTTCTGAGATTGGACACTAAAGTGAATTGGTCTTGTATGGTGGAGACATAAAACGGGATTTAGAGCCTCTATAACTGGGCTATCTTAATACATGATAGGTAGACATATAATAGAGCTAAAATCACCCTAAAAACTAGTCTAATTAACATTGAATTGACAAAATAATATTTTCTCAAAAACTATTTTCTGAGATTGGACACTAAAGTGAATTGGTCTTGTATGGTGGAGACACAAAACGGGATTTAGAGCCTCTATAACTGGGCTATCTTAACACATGAGAGGTAGACATATAATAGAGCTAAAATCACCCTAAAAACTAAGATAATTAACATTGAATTGACAAAATAATAATTTCTCAAAAACTATTTTCTGAGATTGGACACTAAAGTGATTTGGTCTTGTATGGTGGAGACTCAAAACGGGATTTAGAGCCTCTATAACTGGGCTATCTTAATACATGAGAGGTAGACATATAATACAGCTAAAATCACCCTAAAAACTAAGATAATTAACATTGAATTGACAAAATAATATTTTCTCAAAAACTATTTTCTGAGATTGGACACTAAAGTGAATTGGTCTTGTATGGTGGAGACATAAAACGGGATTTAGAGCCTCTATAACTGGGCTATCTTAATACACGAGAGGTAGACATATAATAGAGCTAAAATCACCCTAAAAACTAGTCTAATTAACATTGAATTGACAAAATAATATTTTCTCAAAAACTATTTTCTGAGATTGGACACTAAAGTGAATTGGTTTTGTATGGTGGAGACATAAAACGGGATTTAGAGCCTCTATAACTGGGCTATCTTAATACACGAGAGGTAGACATATAATAGAGCTAAAATCACCCTAAAAACTAGTCTAATTAACATTGAATTGACAAAATAATATTTTCTCAAAAACTATTTTCTGAGATTGGACACTAAAGTGAATTGGTCTTGTATGGTGGAGACATAAAACGGGATTTAGAGCCTCTATAACTGGGCTATCTTAATACACGAGAGGTAGACATATAATAGAGCTAAAATCACCCTAAAAACTAAGATAATTAACATTGAATTGACAAAATAATAATTTCTCAAAAACTATTTTCTGAGATTGGACACTAAAGTGATTTGGTCTTGTATGGTGGAGACATAAAACGGGATTTAGAGCCTCTATAACTGGGCTATCTTAATACACGAGAGGTAGACATATAATAGAGCTAAAATCACCCTAAAAACTAAGATAATTAACATTGAATTGACAAAATAATAATTTCTCAAAAACTATTTTCTGAGATTGGACACTAAAGTGATTTGGTCTTGTATGGTGGAGACATAAAACGGGATTTAGAGCCTCTATAACTGGGCTATCTTAATACACGAGAGGTAGACATATAATAGAGCTAAAATCACCCTAAAAACTAAGATAATTAACATTGAATTGACAAAATAATAATTTCTCAAAAACTATTTTCTGAGATTGGACACTAAAGTAAATTGGTCTTGTATGGTGGAGACACAAAACGGGATTTAGAGCCTCTATAACTGGGCTATCTACACGAGAGGTAGACATATAATAGAGCTAAAATCACCCTAAAAACTAGTCTAATTAACATTGAATTGACAAAATAATATTTTCTCAAAAACTATTTTCTGAGATTGGACACTAAAGTGAATTGGTCTTGTATGGTGGAGACACAAAACGGGATTTAGAGCCTCTATAACTGGGCTATCTACACGAGAGGTAGACATATAATAGAGCTAAAATCACCCTAAAAACTAGTCTAATTAACATTGAATTGACAAAATAATATTTTCTCAAAAACTATTTTCTGAGATTGGACACTAAAGTGATTTGGTCTTGTATGGTGGAGACATAAAACGGGATTTAGAGCCTCTATAACTGGGCTATCTACACGAGAGGTAGACATATAATAGAGCTAAAATCACCCTAAAAACTAGTCTAATTAACATTGAATTGACAAAATAATATTTTCTCAAAAACTATTTTCTGAGATTGGACACTAAAGTGAATTGGTCTTGTATGGTGGAGACACAAAACGGGATTTAGAGCCTCTATAACTGGGCTATCTTAATACATGAGAGGTAGACATATAATAGAGCTAAAATCACCCTAAAATCTAAGATAACTAACATTGAATTGACAAAATAATAATTTCTCAAAAACTATTTTCTGAGATTGGACACTAAAGTGAATTGGTCTTGTATGGTGGAGACACAAAACGGGATTTAGAGCCTCTATAACTGGGCTATCTACACGAGAGGTAGACATATAATAGAGCTAAAATCACCCTAAAAACTAAGATAATTAACATTGAATTGACAAAATAATAATTTCTCAAAAACTATTTTCTGAGATTGGACACTAAAGTGAATTGGTCTTGTATGGTGGAGACACAAAACGGGATTTAGAGCCTCTATAACTGGGCTATCTACACGAGAGGTAGACATATAATAGAGCTAAAATCACCCTAAAAACTAGTCTAATTAACATTGAATTGACAAAATAATATTTTCTCAAAAACTATTTTCTGAGATTGGACACTAAAGTGAATTGGTCTTGTATGGTGGAGACACAAAACGGGATTTAGAGCCTCTATAACTGGGCTATCTACACGAGAGGTAGACATATAATAGAGCTAAAATCACCCTAAAAACTAGTCTAATTAACATTGAATTGACAAAATAATATTTTCTCAAAAACTATTTTCTGAGATTGGACACTAAAGTTAATTGGTCTTGTATGGTGGAGACATAAAACGGGATTTAGAGCCTCTATAACTGGGCTATCTACACGAGAGGTAGACATATAATAGAGCTAAAATCACCCTAAAAACTAGTCTAATTAACATTGAATTGACAAAATAATATTTTCTCAAAAACTATTTTCTGAGATTGGACACTAAAGTGAATTGGTCTTGTATGGTGGAGACACAAAACGGGATTTAGAGCCTCTATAACTGGGCTATCTACACGAGAGGTAGACATATAATAGAGCTAAAATCACCCTAAAAACTAGTCTAATTAACATTGAATTGACAAAATAATATTTTCTCAAAAACTATTTTCTGAGATTGGACACTAAAGTGAATTGGTCTTGTATGGTGGAGACATAAAACGGGATTTAGAGCCTCTATAACTGGGCTATCTACACGAGAGGTAGACATATAATAGAGCTAAAATCACCCTAAAAACTAGTCTAATTAACATTGAATTGACAAAATAATAATTTCTCAAAAACTATTTTCTGAGATTGGACACTAAAGTGAATTGGTCTTGTATGATGGAGACACAAAACGGGATTTAGAGCCTCTATAACTGGGCTATCTACACGAGAGGTAGACATATAATAGAGCTAAAATCACCCTAAAAACTAAGATAATTATCATTGAATTGACAAAATAATAATTTCTCAAAAACTATTTTCTGAGATTGGACACTAAAGTGAATTGGTCTTGTATGGTGGAGACACAAAACGGGATTTAGAGCCTCTATAACTGGGCTATCTACACGAGAGGTAGACATATAATAGAGCTAAAATCACCCTAAAAACTAAGATAATTAACATTGAATTGACAAAATAATAATTTCTCAAAAACTATTTTCTGAGATTGGACACTAAAGTGAATTGGTCTTGTATGGTGGAGACACAAAATGGGATTTAGAGCCTCTATAACTGGGCTATCTACACGAGAGGTAGACATATAATACAGCTAAAATCACCCTAAAAACTAAGATAATTAACATTGAATTGACAAAATAATAATTTCTCAAAAACTATTTTCTGAGATTGGACACTAAAGTGATTTGGTCTTGTATGGTGGAGACACAAAACGGGATTTAGAGCCTCTATAACTGGGCTATCTACACGAGAGGTAGACATATAATAGAGCTAAAATCACCCTAAAAACTAGTCTAATTAACATTGAATTGACAAAATAATATTTTCTCAAAAACTATTTTCTGAGATTGGACACTAAAGTGATTTGGTCTTGTATGGTGGAGACACAAAACGGGATTTAGAGCCTCTATAACTGGGCTATCTACACGAGAGGTAGACATATAATAGAGCTAAAATCACCCTAAAAACTAGTCTAATTAACATTGAATTGACAAAATAATATTTTCTCAAAAACTATTTTCTGAGATTGGACACTAAAGTGAATTGGTCTTGTATGGTGGAGACACAAAACGGGATTTAGAGCCTCTATAACTGGGCTATCTTAATACATGAGAGGTAGACATATAATACAGCTAAAATCACCCTAAAAACTAAGATAATTAACATTGAATTGACAAAATAATAATTTCTCAAAAACTATTTTCTGAGATTGGACACTAAAGTGATTTGGTCTTGTATGGTGGAGACACAAAACGGGATTTAGAGCCTCTATAACTGGGCTATCTACACGAGAGGTAGACATATAATAGAGCTAAAATCACCCTAAAAACTAGTCTAATTAACATTGAATTGACAAAATAATATTTTCTCAAAAACTATTTTCTGAGATTGGACACTAAAGTGATTTGGTCTTGTATGGTGGAGACACAAAACGGGATATAGAGCCTCTATAACTGGGCTATCTACATGAGAGGTAGACATATAATAGAGCTAAAATCACCCTAAAAACTAGTCTAATTAACATTGAATTGACAAAATAATATTTTCTCAAAAACTATTTTCTGAGATTGGACACTAAAGGGATTTGGTCTTGTATGGTGGAGACACAAAACGGGATTTAGAGCCTCTATAACTGGGCTATCTTAATACATGAGAGGTAGACATATAATACAGCTAAAATCACCCTAAAAACTAGTCTAATTAACATTGAATTGACAAAATAATATTTTCTCAAAAACTATTTTCTGAGATTGGACACTAAAGTGAATTGGTCTTGTATGGTGGAGACATAAAACGGGATTTAGAGCCTCTATAACTGGGCTATCTACACGAGAGGTAGACATATAATACAGCTAAAATCACCCTAAAAACTAGTCTAATTAACATTGAATTGACAAAATAATATTTTCTCAAAAACTATTTTCTGAGATTGGACACTAAAGTGAATTGGTCTTGTATGGTGGAGACATAAAACGGGATTTAGAGCCTCTATAACTGGGCTATCTACACGAGAGGTAGACATATAATACAGCTAAAATCACCCTAAAAACTAGTCTAATTAACATTGAATTGACAAAATAATATTTTCTCAAAAACTATTTTCTGAGATTGGACACTAAAGTGAATTGGTCTTGTATGGTGGAGACATAAAACGGGATTTAGAGCCTCTATAACTGGGCTATCTACACGAGAGGTAGACATATAATACAGCTAAAATCACCCTAAAACTAGTCTAATTAACATTGAATTGACAAAATAATATTTTCTCAAAAACTATTTTCTGAGATTGGACACTAAAGTGAATTGGTCTTGTATGGTGGAGACATAAAACGGGATTTAGAGCCTCTATAACTGGGCTATCTACACGAGAGGTAGACATATAATAGAGCTAAAATCACCCTAAAAACTAGTCTAATTAACATTGAATTGACAAAATAATATTTTCTCAAAAACTATTTTCTGAGATTGGACACTAAAGTGAATTGGTCTTGTATGGTGGAGACATAAAACGGGATTTAGAGCCTCTATAACTGGGCTATCTACACGAGAGGTAGACATATAATAGAGCTAAAATCACCCTAAAAACTAAGATAATTAACATTGAATTGACAAAATAATAATTTCTCAAAAACTATTTTCTGAGATTGGACACTAAAGTGAATTGGTCTTGTATGGTGGAGACACAAAACGGGATTTAGAGCCTCTATAACTGGGCTATCTTAATACATGAGAGGTAGACATATAATAGAGCTAAAATCACCCTAAAAACTAAGATAATTAACATTGAATTGACAAAATAATAATTTCTCAAAAACTATTTTCTGAGATTGGACACTAAAGTGAATTGGTCTTGTATGGTGGAGACACAAAACGGGATTTAGAGCCTCTATAACTGGGCTATCTTAATACATGAGAGGTAGACATATAATAGAGCTAAAATCACCCTAAAAACTAAGATAATTAACATTGAATTGACAAAATAATAATTTCTCAAAAACTATTTTCTGAGATTGGACACTAAAGTGAATTGGTCTTGTATGGTGGAGACACAAAACGGGATTTAGAGCCTCTATAACTGGGCTATCTTAATACATGAGAGGTAGACATATAATAGAGCTAAAATCACCCTAAAAACTAAGATAATTAACATTGAATTGACAAAATAATAATTTCTCAAAAACTATTTTCTGAGATTGGACACTAAAGTGAATTGGTCTTGTATGGTGGAGACACAAAACGGGATTTAGAGCCTCTATAACTGGGCTATCTTAATACATGAGAGGTAGACATATAATAGAGCTAAAATCACCCTAAAAACTAAGATAATTAACATTGAATTGACAAAATAATATTTTCTCAAAAACTATTTTCTGAGATTGGACACTAAAGTGATTTGGTCTTGTATGGTGGAGACATAAAACGGGATTTAGAGCCTCTATAACTGGGCTATCTTAATACATGAGAGGTAGACATATAATAGAGATAAAATCACCCTAAAAACTAAGATAATTAACATTGAATTGACAAAATAATATTTTCTCAAAAACTATTTTCTGAGATTGGACAAGTGATTTGGTCTTGTATGGTGGAGACATAAAACGGGATTTAGAGCCTCTATAACTGGGCTATCTTAATACATGAGAGGTAGACATATAATAGAGCTAAAATCACCCTAAAAACTAAGATAATTAACATTGAATTGACAAAATAATATTTTCTCAAAAACTATTTTCTGAGATTGGACACTAAAGTGAATTGGTCTTGTATGGTGGAGACATAAAACGGGATTTAGAGCCTCTATAACTGGGCTATCTTAATACATGAGAGGTAGACATATAATACAGCTAAAATCACCCTAAAAACTAAGATAATTAACATTGAATTGACAAAATAATATTTTCTCAAAAACTATTTTCTGAGATTGGACACTAAAGTGAATTGGTCTTGGTATGGTGGAGACATAAAACGGGATTAGAGCCTCTATAACTGGGCTATCTTAATACATGAGAGGTAGACATATAATACAGCTAAAATCACCCTAAAAACTAAGATAATTAACATTGAATTGACAAAATAATATTTTCTCAAAAACTATTTTCTGAGATTGGACACTAAAGTGAATTGGTCTTGTATGGTGGAGACATAGAACGGGATTTAGAGCCTCTATAACTGGGCTATCTTAATACATGAGAGGTAGACATATAATACAGCTAAAATCACCCTAAAAACTAAGATAATTAACATTGAATTGACAAAATAATATTTTCTCAAAAACTATTTTCTGAGATTGGACACTAAAGTGAATTGGTCTTGTATGGTGGAGACATAAAACGGGATTTAGAGCCTCTATAACTGGGCTATCTTAATACATGAGAGGTAGACATATAATACAGCTAAAATCACCCTAAAAACTAAGATAATTAACATTGAATTGACAAAATAATATTTTCTCAAAAACTATTTTCTGAGATTGGACACTAAAGTGAATTGGTCTTGTATGGTGGGACATAAAAACGGGATTTAGAGCCTCTATAACTGGGCTATCTTAATACATGAGAGGTAGACATATAATACAGCTAAAATCACCCTAAAAACTAAGATAATTAACATTGAATTGACAAAATAATATTTTCTCAAAAACTATTTTCTGAGATTGGACACTAAAGTGAATTGGTCTTGTATGGTGGAGACATAAAACGGGATTTAGAGCCTCTATAACTGGGCTATCTTAATACATGAGAGGTAGACATATAGTACAGCTAAAATCACCCTAAAAACTAAGATAATTAACATTGAATTGACAAAATAATATTTTCTCAAAAACTATTTTCTGAGATTGGACACTAAAGTGAATTGGTCTTGTATGGTGGAGACATAAAACGGGATTTAGAGCCTCTATAACTGGGCTATCTACACGAGAGGTAGACATATAATACAGCTAAAATCACCCTAAAAACTAGTCTAATTAACATTGAATTGACAAAATAATATTTTCTCAAAAACTATTTTCTGAGATTGGACACTAAAGTGAATTGGTCTTGTATGGTGGAGACATAAAACGGGATTTAGAGCCTCTATAACTGGGCTATCTACACGAGAGGTAGACATATAATAGAGCTAAAATCACCCTAAAAACTAGTCTAATTAACATTGAATTGACAAAATAATATTTTCTCAAAAACTATTTTCTGAGATTGGACACTAAAGTGAATTGGTCTTGTATGGTGGGACATAACAACGGGATTTAGAGCCTCTATAACTGGGCTATCTACACGAGAGGTAGACATATAATAGAGCTAAAATCACCCTAAAAACTAAGATAATTAACATTGAATTGACAAAATAATATTTTCTCAAAAACTATTTTCTGAGATTGGACACTAAAGTGAATTGGTCTTGTATGGTGGAGACATACAACGGGATTTAGAGCCTCTATAACTGGGCTATCTACACGAGAGGTAGACATATAATAGAGCTAAAATCACCCTAAAAACTAAGATAATTAACATTGAATTGACAAAATAATATTTTCTCAAAAACTATTTTCTGAGATTGGACACTAAAGTGAATTGGTCTTGTATGGTGGAGACATAAAACGGGATTTAGAGCCTCTATAACTGGGCTATCTACACGAGAGGTAGACATATAATACAGCTAAAATCACCCTAAAAACTAGTCTAATTAACATTGAATTGACAAAATAATATTTTCTCAAAAACTATTTTCTGAGATTGGACACTAAAGTGAATTGGTCTTGTATGGTGGAGACATAAAACGGGATTTAGAGCCTCTATAACTGGGCTATCTACACGAGAGGTAGACATATAATACAGCTAAAATCACCCTAAAAACTAGTCTAATTAACATTGAATTGACAAAATAATATTTTCTCAAAAACTATTTTCTGAGATTGGACACTAAAGTGAATTGGTCTTGTATGGTGGAGACATAAAACGGGATTTAGAGCCTCTATAACTGGGCTATCTACACGAGAGGTAGACATATAATACAGCTAAAATCACCCTAAAAACTAGTCTAATTAACATTGAATTGACAAAATAATAATTTCTCAAAAACTATTTTCTGAGATTGGACACTAAAGTGATTTGGTCTTGTATGGTGGAGACATAAAACGGGATTTAGAGCCTCTATAACTGGGCTATCTACACGAGAGGTAGACATATACTACAGCTAAAATCACCCTAAAAACTAAGATAATTAACATTGAATTGACAAAATAATAATTTCTCAAAAACTATTTTCTGAGATTGGACACTAAAGTGATTTGGTCTTGTATGGTGGAGACACAAAACGGGATTTAGAGCCTCTATAACTGGGCTATCTTAATACATGAGAGGTGGACATATAATACAGCTAAAATAACCCTAAAAACTAAGATAATTAACATTGAATTGACAAAATAATAATTTCTCAAAAACTATTTTCTGAGATTGGACACTAAAGTGATTTGGTCTTGTATGGTGGAGACACAAAACGGGATTTAGAGCCTCTATAACTGGGCTATCTTAATACATGAGAGGTAGACATATAATACAGCTAAAATCACCCTAAAAACTAAGATAATTAACATTGAATTGACAAAATAATAATTTCTCAAAAACTATTTTCTGAGATTGGACACTAAAGTGATTTGGTCTTGTATGGTGGAGACACAAAACGGGATTTAGAGCCTCTATAACTGGGCTATCTTAATACATGAGAGGTAGACATATAATACAGCTAAAATCACCCTAAAAACTAAGATAATTAACATTGAATTGACAAAATAATATTTTCTCAAAAACTATTTTCTGAGATTGGACACTAAAGTGAATTGGTCTTGTATGGTGGAGACACAAAACGGGATTTAGAGCCTCTATAACTGGGCTATCTTAATACATGAGAGGTAGACATATAATACAGCTAAAATCACCCTAAAAACTAAGATAATTAACATTGAATTGACAAAATAATATTTTCTCAAAAACTATTTTCTGAGATTGGACACTAAAGTGAATTGGTCTTGTATGGTGGAGACACAAAACGGGATTTAGAGCCTCTATAACTGGGCTATCTTAATACATGAGAGGTAGACATATAATACAGCTAAAATCACCCTAAAAACTAAGATAATTAACATTGAATTGACAAAATAATAATTTCTCAAAAACTATTTTCTGAGATTGGACACTAAAGTGATTTGGTCTTGTATGGTGGAGACACAAAACGGGATTTAGAGCCTCTATAACTGGGCTATCTTAATACATGAGAGGTGGACATATAATACAGCTAAAATCACCCTAAAAACTAAGATAATTAACATTGAATTGACAAAATAATAATTTCTCAAAAACTATTTTCTGAGATTGGACACTAAAGTGATTTGGTCTTGTATGGTGGAGACACAAAACGGGATTTAGAGCCTCTATAACTGGGCTATCTTAATACATGAGAGGTGGACATATAATACAGCTAAAATCACCCTAAAAACTAAGATAATTAACATTGAATTGACAAAATAATAATTTCTCAAAAACTATTTTCTGAGATTGGACACTAAAGTGATTTGGTCTTGTATGGTGGAGACACAAAACGGGATTTAGAGCCTCTATAACTGGGCTATCTTAATACATGAGAGGTGGACATATAATACAGCTAAAATCACCCTAAAACCTAAGATAATTAACATTGAATTGACAAAATAATAATTTCTCAAAAACTATTTTCTGAGATTGGACACTAATGTGATTTGGTCTTGTATGGTGGAGACACAAAACGGGATTTAGAGCCTCTATAACTGGGCTATCTTAATACATGAGAGGTGGACATATAATACAGCTAAAATCACCCTAAAAACTAAGATAATTAACATTGAATTGACAAAATAATAATTTCTCAAAAACTATTTTCTGAGATTGGACACTAAAGTGATTTGGTCTTGTATGGTGGAGACACAAAACGGGATTTAGAGCCTCTATAACTGGGCTATCTTAATACATGAGAGGTAGACATATAATACAGCTAAAATCACCCTAAAAACTAAGATAATTAACATTGAATTGACAAAATAATAATTTCTCAAAAACTATTTTCTGAGATTGGACACTAAAGTGATTTGGTCTTGTATGGTGGAGACACAAAACGGGATTTAGAGCCTCTATAACTGGGCTATCTTAATACATGAGAGGTAGACATATAATACAGCTAAAATCACCCTAAAAACTAAGATAATTAACATTGAATTGACAAAATAATAATTTCTCAAAAACTATTTTCTGAGATTGGACACTAAAGTGATTTGGTCTTGTATGGTGGAGACACAAACGGGATTTAGAGCCTCTATAACTGGGCTATCTTAATACATGAGAGGTAGACATATAATACAGCTAAAATCACCCTAAAAACTAAGATAATTAACATTGAATTGACAAAATAATAATTTCTCAAAAACTATTTTCTGAGATTGGACACTAAAGTGATTTGGTCTTGTATGGTGGAGACACAAAACGGGATTTAGAGCCTCTATAACTGGGCTATCTTAATACATGAGAGGTAGACATATAATAGAGCTAAAATCACCCTAAAAACTAAGATAATTAACATTGAATTGACAAAATAATATTTTCTCAAAAACTATTTTCTGAGATTGGACACTAAAGTGAATTGGTCTTGTATGGTGGAGACATAAAACGGGATTTAGAGCCTCTATAACTGGGCTATCTACACGAGAGGTAGACATATAATACAGCTAAAATCACCCTAAAAACTAGTCTAATTAACATTGAATTGACAAAATAATATTTTCTCAAAAACTATTTTCTGAGATTGGACACTAAAGTGAATTGGTCTTGTATGGTGGAGACATAAAACGGGATTTAGAGCCTCTATAACTGGGCTATCTACACGAGAGGTAGACATATAATACAGCTAAAATCACCCTAAAAACTAGTCTAATTAACATTGAATTGACAAAATAATAATTTCTCAAAAACTATTTTCTGAGATTGGACACTAAAGTGATTTGGTCTTGTATGGTGGAGACATAAAACGGGATTTAGAGCCTCTATAACTGGGCTATCTACACGAGAGGTAGACATATACTACAGCTAAAATCACCCTAAAAACTAAGATAATTAACATTGAATTGACAAAATAATAATTTCTCAAAAACTATTTTCTGAGATTGGACACTAAAGTGATTTGGTCTTGTATGTGGAGACACAAAACGGGATTTAGAGCCTCTATAACTGGGCTATCTTAATACATGAGAGGTGGACATATAATACAGCTAAAATAACCCTAAAAACTAAGATAATTAACATTGAATTGACAAAATAATAATTTCTCAAAAACTATTTTCTGAGATTGGACACTAAAGTGATTTGGTCTTGTATGGTGGAGACACAAAACGGGATTTAGAGCCTCTATAACTGGGCTATCTTAATACATGAGAGGTAGACATATAATACAGCTAAAATCACCCTAAAAACTAAGATAATTAACATTGAATTGACAAAATAATAATTTCTCAAAACTATTTTCTGAGATTGGACACTAAAGTGATTTGGTCTTGTATGGTGGAGACACAAAACGGGATTTAGAGCCTCTATAACTGGGCTATCTTAATACATGAGAGGTAGACATATAATACAGCTAAAATCACCCTAAAAACTAAGATAATTAACATTGAATTGACAAAATAATATTTTCTCAAAAACTATTTTCTGAGATTGGACACTAAAGTGAATTGGTCTTGTATGGTGGAGACACAAAACGGGATTTAGAGCCTCTATAACTGGGCTATCTTAATACATGAGAGGTAGACATATAATACAGCTAAAATCACCCTAAAAACTAAGATAATTAACATTGAATTGACAAAATAATATTTTCTCAAAAACTATTTTCTGAGATTGGACACTAAAGTGAATTGGTCTTGTATGGTGGAGACACAAAACGGGATTTAGAGCCTCTATAACTGGGCTATCTTAATACATGAGAGGTAGACATATAATACAGCTAAAATCACCCTAAAAACTAAGATAATTAACATTGAATTGACAAAATAATAATTTCTCAAAAACTATTTTCTGAGATTGGACACTAAAGTGATTTGGTCTTGTATGGTGGAGACACAAAACGGGATTTAGAGCCTCTATAACTGGGCTATCTTAATACATGAGAGGTGGACATATAATACAGCTAAAATCACCCTAAAAACTAAGATAATTAACATTGAATTGACAAAATAATAATTTCTCAAAAACTATTTTCTGAGATTGGACACTAAAGTGATTTGGTCTTGTATGGTGGAGACACAAAACGGGATTTAGAGCCTCTATAACTGGGCTATCTTAATACATGAGAGGTGGACATATAATACAGCTAAAATCACCCTAAAAACTAAGATAATTAACATTGAATTGACAAAATAATAATTTCTCAAAAACTATTTTCTGAGATTGGACACTAAAGTGATTTGGTCTTGTATGGTGGAGACACAAAACGGGATTTAGAGCCTCTATAACTGGGCTATCTTAATACATGAGAGGTGGACATATAATACAGCTAAAATCACCCTAAAAACTAAGATAATTAACATTGAATTGACAAAATAATAATTTCTCAAAAACTATTTTCTGAGATTGGACACTAATGTGATTTGGTCTTGTATGGTGGAGACACAAAACGGGATTTAGAGCCTCTATAACTGGGCTATCTTAATACATGAGAGGTGGACATATAATACAGCTAAAATCACCCTAAAAACTAAGATAATTAACATTGAATTGACAAAATAATAATTTCTCAAAAACTATTTTCTGAGATTGGACACTAAAGTGATTTGGTCTTGTATGGTGGAGACACAAAACGGGATTTAGAGCCTCTATAACTGGGCTATCTTAATACATGAGAGGTAGACATATAATACAGCTAAAATCACCCTAAAAACTAAGATAATTAACATTGAATTGACAAAATAATAATTTCTCAAAAACTATTTTCTGAGATTGGACACTAAAGTGATTTGGTCTTGTATGGTGGAGACACAAAACGGGATTTAGAGCCTCTATAACTGGGCTATCTTAATACATGAGAGGTAGACATATAATACAGCTAAAATCACCCTAAAAACTAAGATAATTAACATTGAATTGACAAAATAATAATTTCTCAAAAACTATTTTCTGAGATTGGACACTAAAGTGATTTGGTCTTGTATGGTGGAGACACAAAACGGGATTTAGAGCCTCTATAACTGGGCTATCTTAATACATGAGAGGTAGACATATAATAGAGCTAAAATCACCCTAAAAACTAAGATAATTAACATTGAATTGACAAAATAATAATTTCTCAAAAACTATTTTCTGAGATTGGACACTAAAGTGATTTGGTCTTGTATGGTGGAGACACAAAACGGGATTTAGAGCCTCTATAACTGGGCTATCTTAATACATGAGAGGTAGACATATAATAGAGCTAAAATCACCCTAAAAACTAAGATAATTAACATTGAATTGACAAAATAATAATTTTCTCAAAACTATTTTCTGAGATTGGACACTAAAGTGATTTGGTCTTGTATGGTGGAGACACAAAACGGGATTTAGAGCCTCTATAACTGGGCTATCTTAATACATGAGAGGTAGACATATAATAGAGCTAAAATCACCCTAAAAACTAAGATAATTAACATTGAATTGACAAAATAATATTTTCTCAAAAACTATTTTCTGAGATTGGACACTAAAGTGATTTGGTCTTGTATGGTGGAGACACAAACGGGATTTAGAGCCTCTATAACTGGGCTATCTTAATACATGAGAGGTGGACATATAATACAGCTAAAATCACCCTAAAAACTAAGATAATTAACATTGAATTGACAAAATAATAATTTCTCAAAAACTATTTTCTGAGATTGGACACTAAAGTGATTTGGTCTTGT
>JBAKBP010027187.1:0-30521 GCA_037953745.1 Lithodes maja
GGGGGTCCATAAAAAGTGAGTAGTACCCCCATAATATAATCTTATTGTATCGATTCCACTCCCAACAACAAACACCTCTCAATGAAATTAATGAAAATATGCGATCGTCCAGGGATTCGAACCACATACAGATCATAATCACTCTAAACATTACACCATCAACACAGATTTTTGAATGATCCAGCCTTTGTTGAGCAATTTATTCTCAGTTTGCCCTCTTGACTAAGACCCACCCAACCTCCCCCCTGAACCCCTTCAAACTACCTCCCCCCCCCCCCCCCCCCACCCAATACCCCTTAACCTATTTCAGCCCCATGTCGACGCCTATTTACCTGTATTTATGGCTAAAATTAGGTGTGTTATGCTGTTTAAGAAGGACCAATGTTACTAAGAGAGCTGATTAGGATCGTATTTACCCACTTGAGTCGTGTAGGTAAAGTCAAAGCAAAAAAGATCGTCTAATGGTAACCAACATATGAAAATTACGTTACGGTGGTGATGGGGTTAAAGCTTCTGTTAGGCAGAAGAATGTCCCCGCCAAAGACATGCTTCGCTGGTAAAACAAATAAAAATAATAATAAAATAATATAATATACATATATACAGTATACTGTATATATATATATATATATATATATATATATATATATATATATATATAATTCAACACTTTAAGGGGGGATGGTCGGTTCTTCTGGTCCCCCTTCTCCCTCATGTTTATTCCCATTAGTTTTCAGATTTTAAGAAGTTCGGCCAATAAGTTTGGCGATTTTAAGACCTTTCACCTATTTTTTTCGTCAATAATAGGACCTTTCGTGCCATTTAGCTGTCGATTTTGTCTTGGCGAGCGAAAGCGAGCCTGTAAATGTAGGAGAAACCTGCCTTCGGCCGGACAATTTTTGTGTCGAAAAATATACAAATATATCTTGCAAGAGGGTCTTGGGGGTGTTTTTTAAGCTCAATAGAGGTCTTAGTCTTTCTTAGTCTTATGATGTGTTCGCCACTCTTCTAGTGGCACCAAGGAGCGCGACGCCCCTCGTTTTGGGTGGTGATTTGGTGCAGTAGACTGTTTGAAGCGACAGCTCGCTCCCTTGCGAGGATGGGCTCGTCTGGCACATTTTGCAGTTTGACATCCAGGGCTCTCTTGAAGCTGTCTAACGAGACGTCCCTCATGTCTCTTACTCGCCGTGGGAGTTTGTTGAAGAGACGTGGGCCTCTGTGTGATAACCAGCCCTCTCGCAGAGAGCCCATAGCACCCCCGTTATTCATCCGGGGGATTTCGCATTCCCAGCCTCTCCTATCACTGAATTTCATGACTATCGGAGTATGTAGGTTTGGTACTAAACCCTCTGCGATTTTCCATGTGTATATTATTAGGTATCGTTCTCTTCTACGTTCCAGTGAGTACAGATTCAGTGCTCTTAAACGCTCCCAATAGTGTAGCTGTTTTATCGAACTTATATGCGAAGTGAAATTTCTTTGTACACTCTCTACGTCATTTATTTCACCTGCTTTGTATGGGGATGTTAATACGCTACAATATTCAAGCCGCGGTAGCACTAGAGATTTGAAGAGCGTTATCATAGGTAATTCACCGCGTGTTTTAAAAGTACGCAGAATCCAACCCTTTAGACATTTCGCAGCCGCCACTTTGACCTGGTTATGTACTTTGAAACCCATATTTTCAGACATTAATACCCCAAGGTCTTTCACACTGTCTTTCCGTTCTATTATGTGGTTAGATTCTGTTGAGTAATTTGTAATTTCTTTAACACCATTATTATCTCCGTACCATATTAATTGGAATTTTTCCTCGTTGAATTGCATGTTGTTTTCCCTGGTCCACTGGAACACTACATTCATGTCTTCCTGCAGTCGGCCCGTGTCTTCTTGTGTGTTTACTATCTTGCTTAATTTTGTGTCATCAGCAAAAGACGACACCGTACTGTGTCTGGTGTTGGTATCTATGTCGCAAATTAGTATGAGGAACAGAAGGGGCGCTAGCACTGTTCCTTGGGGCACTGAGCTTTTGACATCTGAAGGCTCAGATGTGACTTGGTTTACTGCTACTGATTGTTTTCGGTTTACGAGGAAATTGTATATCCACCGGCCGATTTTCCCAGTTATACCTTTTGCTTTCAGTTTGTGGGCTATTATACCATGGTCACATTTATCAAATGCCTTAGCAAAATCGGTGTAAATGACATCCACGGTTTTCTTTTCTTCTAGCGCTTTAAGAATGTTGTCATAGTGTTCCAAAAGTTGTGAGAGACATGATCTTCCCGCTCTGAACCCATGTTGACCGGTGTTGTGTAGTTCATTTGTCTCTATGAATGTTGAAATTTTAATTCGCAGGACTCGTTCGAAAACTTTAATGATGTGAGAGGTTAGAGCTACCGGGCGGTAGTTTTTTGGTAGTGCTTTACTCCCTCCTTTATGCAGTGGGGCAATTATTGCGTTTTTCAAGCTATCTGGTATGTCACCAGTGTCTAGACTCCTCCACATTATAGCCAGGGGTTTTGAGAGGTTTTCCTTACATTTCTTCATTAGGATCGAATTCCATGAGTCCGGGCCTGGTGCCGAGTGGGATGGCATGTTGGAAATGGCCTCTTCTATGTCTTTTGGACCAAAATCAATATCCAGCATCTGAGGGGTTTCCGTGGGGAGGTTTCCATGAAAAATATATTTTGGTCTCTGATGACTTTTGTTTCATCAGGCTCACTGAATGCCATTTCATACTGCCTGCTTAAGAGTTCGCTCATTTCCTTTTTGTCCCCTGTGTAAGAGCCGTCCCCTTTGCTCAGTGGGCCGATGTTTGATGTTGTTTTAGCCTTTTGTTTGGCGTATGAAAAGAAGTATTTGGAATTTTCCTTTATACCTGCAATAGCTTTCCTCTCCTCTTCCATATGTTGTAGTTCATATGATATTCTTAGCCTTTGTTCAATTTCCACAATTTCTCTATCTATTTCGGCCTTTTGCCTATCCTGTAGATTTTGATGTGTGCGTCTTTGTGCGAGTAATTTTCTTCTTCTGTACAGCCTCCTCCTTTCCCGATCTTGTTTGCTTCTTCGTTTTGTTTGTCTTGCAGGTATATGGAGGCTACAGATTTGGGTCATGGTTTCTGTTATTAAGACTAGACATTCTGCTGGTGTCAGGTTATTCATTAAATCTTCCCAGTCTATTTCCTCCATTTCTTGATTTACCTCTTCCCACCTAATGTTTTTGTTATTGAAGTTAAATTTACTGAAGGGGCCGGTTTTTGTTCTCGATTCTGAGGTTGTCTGTACACTTTCTAAGGTTGTTTTGATCTCCATTAATTTATGATCTGAGTATGTTGTGTCCGATATGTTAATGTAGTGTACTAGAGAGTCGTTGTTAGTGAAGACCAGGTCTAAGATATTGTTTTACCGTGTGGGTTCAGCAATATGTTGGGTAAGACTAAAAAAATCGCAAAGTTCAAAAAGCTCTCTCGTATTTGCTTCTCCGGTGTTGTTTGCCACTAACTGGTTTTCTAGTTGTCTCCATTTAATGTTTGGTAGGTTAAAGTCTCCTAGCCATATAATATTTGGTGTTGGGTTCCCCAGGGTTTCCACTTCCGATTTTATTTTGTTGAGCTGGGTTTTGAATTCTTCTCGGGATGAGTCTGGAGGCCTGTATGTAACAATAACTGCTAAATTTAGGGATTCTATTTTAACTCCAAGTATTTCCACCACTTCATTACTGTTATTTAGGAATCCAGTACATATCAGCGAGTCATGGATGTACAAGGCTACACCTCCATGTGATCTATGTGTTTTGTCCGCCCTATGTAGGTTTTAACCAGGAATCCATACCTCACTATCTTCCTGATTTTTAATGTGAGTTTCTGTGAGAGCCGCAAATATAGCGTTTCCTTCTTCTAGCAGGCCCCTAATAAATGGTACTTTGTTCGTGGTTCTATTTTTTAGGCCTTGGATATTTGCAAACAAGATTGGGGAGAGATTGTTTGGAGTACTATGTGTACCTAATAGTCTTCGGGATGTATTTGCCACTCTTGGGAGGCCAGGAGGTGCTCGAGGTGTTCTATGTGCTCTTCCATCTCCCTCAGTCTCTTCATCTTCGTCTGCCCTTTCCCTCCTTGCCTTTTTCCTCTGTCTCGTCCTCGCATAGCTAGAGAGTTTTTTGGGCTACCATTTGTGTTAGGTCTAGCATATCTCCAAGTCCCTTTAATATGAAAAGCTGGGCATTTCATATTGTAGCAGGTCTTGTTCTCAAGTGATGTCTTGCAAAGGGATGGGTGGTGGTATTTGCAGGTTTCACCAAATCTACATTTTCCATGACTGGTTATGTTGTTGCAAATTTTTGGATGAGCAAATCTACATGACTTCCCATTATATTGGCCCTTTTGACCAAAGTAGCACCTTCTTTCCAGATAATATCTGCACACTGGTGTAGACAACCCCAGTAGGTGTGGCTGGGGCTGCGAGGGGTTATGTGGTGAGCTAAGTGTGGTTGTGGTTGATAGTGGGCTTGGTGTATGGGTGGGTGGGCCTGCAGGGGGGTGGAGTTACGTGTCGGTTGTAGGTGGGGAGCCTATGATGCGGGGCTAGTTGGGTCTGGGAGGGGGAGGTCTGGTAGTTGGGGGAAATAGTGGTGTGGTTTAGGGATGGTGTGGTGTATGAGGTGGTGTAGAGGGGGCTGGGTGTCATAATCTGCCGGGCGTAAGTAGGCAGATGGCAGAGGTGTGGAGGGGGGCGGGTCATGTGGGGAGGCGGCGGCGGTGTGGTATTTGGTGACGTCGCGGTGTTTCGAGGTGGTAGGGAGGGGGCTGATGAGAGTTTTTGTGTGGGAGGAGTTGTGTGTGGTGTTTGTTCAGAGGGAGGTGTTGTTGGTTGTTTTGGGCGAGACGAAATAGGAGTACTTGAATTCGATACGGTTGTGGTCAGGGATGTATGAGGGGAAATTCTTGGTGTGTTTCCCCAATTCTGTTGGAATAACACCGCCTCTTGGCTATATTTAGGTCTATCTTGTACCTCTGTTTTTTCCACAGTCTGGATGATTTGCATTGTGAACTCGGCACAGTTGTTGCAAAAATGGACGTTCTTCCCCTTATCTATAAGCCATGTTTATCGGTGGTGAAAGTCCTATGCAGCACCAATGAAACTTGTGTTTGCATATTTGGCATTTTGTGCCATGTTTGTCTCTCACTGTGTCCCTACAGATATTGCAAACGTCCTTGGTATTCATATCTAACACTATCAGAATATTTTACTCGACTTTCTTGTATGTAACGACGCAGGGGAGGGAAAGGGGCTAGAGAGAGAGAGAGAGAGAGGGGGGGGGGGGGGGTCACTGTTTTGTGGTTAGGACTTGTTCGAGCTTCCAATCATTAAAACTGGCTTTGGTTTAAACTTTAAGTAACACTTTCGATAAACTTATGAAACAGAATCATCACTGCCCTAACCACTTCCTATCTCTCTTATCCCCGGTCCGAATTTACACTATTGATGGTTGCATGAGAGTTTCTTCCTCAATAACGTCACTACTAATATCCCGCGATATGCGATTTGTTAAATAGTTAACTTATTATGTTTCTCTGTTATATTTGTATTTTTTATTTTTTTATATTGTCAGAGAAAGATCGAAAAGGACAGAACAAAAACAGGTCACCCCCCTTAAGCTTGATGGTGATCTACGGAGAAAACTGAGAAATATTGAAATATAATAAAATATATAAACAACGATCTCCATACTGTATATGTTGAGTAAGGCTAACCCCTTGTGGGTTATGACTCATTTTGGCAGCTTTTCTGGCTTTCATTAGACGATTTTATACAGCTTAAGAATGATCTGGGGGAATTGAAAGGATAAAGACTATCTCAATAATTATCCCTCTGAATTACACATATCACTCCTAATCTGAATGAAACCATTTATTACTAGCCAAAAGAAACTGCTAAAATGCGTCATGATCCTCAAGGGGTTAAGTTAACAATGCCACAAATTTCCCCTTCGAGACAAACGTGTACATTTTTCAGTAGAAAATTATCGCGGCCGAAAGCTAGTTTCTCCTAGCTACTTTCTAAAGCTTGTTTTTCCTGGCTCGCGAACAAATCAATACCTACTGTAAATGGCACAAAAGGCAAAACATTGACAAATAAGAGGTTCGAAAGGTAATCAAATGGCCAATCAATTGGGGGCAACGTCTTCAAATTTCAAAGCAAATCGGGATAAACATGAGGGAGAAAAAAAGAAAAAAACACTCTATAACATACCCTAGCCTGACCTAATCTAATCTAACCAAACATAGCCTGACCTAGGTTAACTTAACCTAGCCTATTCTAATCGAACTTAACCTAACCTAATGTAACTTATCCTAATCTAACCTTCCCTAGACTAATTTAAACTAAACATAACTCAACCTAACCCAACCTAAGCATAATCTAACTAAGCCCAATCTAATCTAACCTAGCCTAATCTAACCTAGCCTAATACAAACTTCCCTAGCCTCATCCGACCTAGCCTAATATAACCTAACTTAGCCTAACCTAACATAGTCTAGCCTATCCTAATCTAACCTATCCTAACCTAACACAGTCTAACCTCATCTAATCTAACCAAAGCTTACCTAATCTAATCATACCTAACCTAACCTAGTCTAATCTATCCTAACCAAATTTTGCCTAATATACTTTTTATTATTATAACTTCGGCCATTTAGAGTTAAAGCCGTTTTGTTTGTGACCGATTACGATACACGATGGGGAAGGAAGGAATGAAGGAAGGAAGACGCAATAGGTACAGGACTATAATAATATAGCCTACACAAAGATCAAAGCAAGGGTTGGGCAGGAAGGAACGAAGAAGGGAAGGACAGAATGAAGAAAGGAAGGTATGAATGAAGGAGGGAGGGAAGGAAAGAAGACGTGATAAGTACAGGATTATAATGATATACACACAGATCAAAGCAAAGGTTGGGAAGAAAGGAAGGAGGGAAGGAATGAATGATGGAATGAAGAAAGAAAGGAACGATAGCAGGAGGAAAGAAAAGAATGAAGGAAGGAAGGAAGGAACGAACGAAAGAAATAGGGAAGGAATGAAGGAGGGAAGACGCAACATGTACAGTAGACCAACTAAATTTTGCGACAAAATATTAGGTATTGGCACCTGTCTAGTATGCACTCCCGTCCCAAGCCCGTGTGTGTGGTCGTGTCTAGCAGGGGCCTTGGTGTCTAGGCAGGCGTCACCGCCTGAGCTACCACAACCAGGGCACACAGACACAGTACTCGCATGCTGGGCGCTACATATGACATTATTGCTATCATTATTTGTGTGTATCATATTAGAAGTCTCTCTCTCTCTCTCTCTCTCTCTCATACAAATATATTTACGTGCGACAAACTACTTTATAGATCCATTTCTATATACAACTTAAAATGAATACAATGAGTTGCATAGATTGTATTATATAATCTAGTATACATTTGTTAGTGATTGTTCTAATCAGAACCCCTATTAAACACTATACTTGGTGTTGGTGTAGAAAGTATTCGAGAAACGGGTAGTCAATCTCTACATCTATTTCTTGTTCTACTAGTTTTTTTTTTTTTTTTTTTTTTTTTTTTAAATGTTATGCGGTCAGGATTAGCACCAAGTTCGCTGGCACCGGATATATATTGTATGAGTTATCCTAAACGTTTAAATGTATTCCATGTTACTAACAAAACATAATTTTATACAGCTAAATTACTAAGAAACTTAATTTGTCTGGACGTCAATAGCATCTGAGTTGAAGTCAATGATCTTCGGGGCAAATAAGTGATTGAAGTTTCCGAATGTGTGTGTGCGAACTGCTGTATGGATTCTTCCCCTGCCACCTCCTTTTTTTCCTCCTTTCATGTGTTTCTTGTTGATACTCCCTACCCCTTGTGGGAATAAGGGCTGGCTACTGACTAAATTACAAACGTCAAATTAACCTCTCCGACATATGACGCGATTTGAGCCTATTGGCGATACTTTAAAGCCTTTTTTTACCATCAGGGGTATTTAGAAACCTTTAGTTTCGTTACTTCAACCTCTGCAGTTGTCTTTGAGTTAGCTGTGGGCAGAAAACTAATTTTGGAGAGGTAATTATAAGAGTGAGAGAACTCTTCCTATTGCTAATCTGGCAACCTCTGCGTCATAAATGTGTGAAAGGGTTAAGAGGAGTATGCTGCTGTCACATTTGTTAAATGCTTAATCATCAATCTTGTAGTGGAATTTAACCGTGTTGGCTGCCAGTGTCTCGCTATCTATTAACCTTTCTTTTGCCAAGCATACGAATCGATAAACAAAGACAAAAAAATACCTTCAAAGAAATTGACATGTCAGTAAAGTTTTCGATAAATATCCACATGAAAGATTGCTGATTAAAGAAGCAGCTCTTGGAATAGGGCGAAATATATTACGTGAATTAGACCATGGCTAATTAGTAGGAAACAAAAAAATTACCATTAACAGTAGCCTATACAATCAGATTGGGTGTAGTGAAGGTTGGGGTCTTACACGATGGTCAGTTTTAGTTCCTCAATTGTTCATCTTTTACATTAACGACCTAGCTTGATTTAGGCCTAACTAAAAAGATTGGTAATTTTTCAAATGACACTAAAATAGGTTGAATTATTGATCCTGATAACGATGCATGCTCTCAAAAATAATTTCATACACTACCCGAATGGGCAATAGGCTACATGCAGTTTAGTGAAAATTGTGAAATCAACAGAAATTTCAGGATATAAATTCATATAGTTCATTACCCCCCCCCCCCCCCCTCGCCGTTACCGGGTTAAGGAGAACAATCTTGGAGTTCTATGAGAGGAAGGAATTCCCTACAATTTACAAAATCATGGAAGAACTCAAAGAAAATATTAACTTCAATGGTAGCTGTGAGCCCCTTCGCAAAGTTATGTTGCAAATTGGTTTCAGATTTGCAAAAGTTAATGGGCGTAAATTTCTCATGGAAAGAAGCGATGTGCTTTCAGCCCGGTCAACATTCTTGCAAGAGATGCAACGGCTCAAGACGATCATGCCAAAATATTGTTTACCTGGATAAAACCTGGGTAAACCAAAATTACACTGTTCCTAAGTGTTGGCTTGACACTGCATCCCCCAAAGCAACAGGAATTAAGGCGCCCACTGGAAAAGGAAGTCTGCTAATTATTCTCCATGCAGGAACCATGTGTGGGTTTATCAACAATGCTGATTTGGTTTTCCAGGCCAAGAACGATGGAGATTATCACAACCAAATGACCTCTACAGTCTTCGAAAACTGGTTTAGGAACCAGTTACTTCCCAACATTCCACCCAACTGTGTCATCGTGATGGACAACGCTTCATACCACTCAGTGCAAGTTGAAAACTTCCAAGCACATCCTGGAGAAAAGCAGATGTAAAGGACTGGCTGATAAAAAAGGGAGCTCAGCCCAGTGACGAACTATTAAAAGGACAGTTACTAGAGCTGGCTAAGAAATATTGCACCGCCAAAAAATATGTAATTGACACAATTGCTCAAGAAGCAGGACATAGGGTTGTACGGTTACCGCCATACCACTGTCAGTATAACCCTATAGAACTAATTTGGGCTCAAGTGAAAACCTACATAGCCAAGAAAAACACCTTTAAAATGGCCGATGTCAAACTTCTCGTCAAGGAATCATTGCTTCATGTCACGGCTGATAACTGGCAGAAGGCAGTGAAACATTCTGAAGAGCTTCAAGAAAATGATACAAAGCTGGATGTTGCAGTCGACAAGATTGTGGATTCATTTGTAATCAACATCGCAGATGATAGTTCTGATGATGAAGAATTGCTGGAGTATTCTTCTTGATAATCAGAGAGGAATAGGCCTCCAGGGGATACCTCTATAAAAAAAAACGCGCGCCCAGACTTGTACCTCAAGGTGTGGAAAATAAGTCGAAACATCCAAGACTGCAATAACATCACTAAATAATAGGCCTATATCATATCTTACTTAAAGGGAAGTCTATTCATGTGGTGTGGTGGAGTGGTCTTGCCACTGGCCTGGTAATCCAGGGGTCCCGGGTTCAAATCCTGATGTATCAATGGGAAGATATTATTGGGATGGAATTTGTGCTGTACCTGGTATCAGTGCATTACCACAAGCCCACCGAAACGTCAATAAAATACCCTCATTGTTCCCTGATTAAATAGCACTGTATGAATATTCCCATATCCAAAATATGCTATAGGGGTGCAATGCCTGGTGAGTTATCTGCTCAACAGGTGGCGTTGTGTGTGTGTAAGTGTGAGAGTCCGAGTGTAGGGGGTGAGACAGTGAAGCACGGGAGCGGGGTGGCTTCAGAGGTGGGGTCGTTTCGGGCCATGAGTGAGCACCGTGCCTCATGTGAAGGCAGGATGGCAGGTGCTCGTTGTGCTCTACGTGCTTCACATGTCTCACTCCCTAGACTGGAACAAGACCTCACGGGCTTCACTGTTCATTGTAAAGCGGTGAATGTTAAGGCTCTCAGCCTATGCCCGAGAGGAAGTAAGTTGGAATATAGAAAAAAAAAAAAAAAAAAAAAAATGTAATAAGAAATTGTAGCCTACCTATAATCTTTTCTGAAATTTGTATACATTAATACCCTTAACCCTTCCAGAAACACAAACGCCTTTCCCTTTTATTTTCTGGTTATTTATTTACACTATGTTATTATACCCTTAACCCTTCCAGAAACACAAACACCTTTCCTTTTTATATACATTAGAAATGATATATGGACATCATAACAATTATTGTGCTACTCTGTATCCGTTGAATAATCACAGACCCTTCTAATCTGTATAAAATCATCCATGATAGCCAGAATGAAGTGTATAAATGCGTCGATCAAGATTCTGAAAGGATTTGAAAAGGGCGTGAACATAGGGAACAAGGAAAGAAAATAACAATAGGAAAATTTGGGATTGGCCCTAAGGAACTGACATGAGTATATGTACACGACAAAAATAATATATATATGACGAACAAAATTACATTTTTCGCTACCCTGCCAAACTTCTATCACCCTGAAGAAATTTGTTTGTATGAATGATGTTGTGACTGATATAATTTTGTAGTAAAATTACCAGAGACAACATCCACCAAAGGAAATTTGTTACACTTTTTTATTCTCTGTCCTCACAACTCAGTGTCCTCAACTTAAATGTGTGACGCATGTCGAGTATGAGCATGCTGTACAGAACGCCCAGTCAGGCCCCACTCTCGCTAGGATCGTCAGGGCAGGAACTTTGGCTGTAGTCTGTGTAGAGTTTCCTAACTCAGTTTATGTGAACCGTTGTACTATAAGTATTATCATTATGTATTTTGTTTTCTTCTAAGTCAACGAGTTCTATTTTAAATCATTATATATAAGTATTGTGTGTGGGAGATTTATATATATATAATGATGTGATGAGAGAGAGCGAGTTATGTAACGGAGGACAGTGTGCGCGCCACGAGGTGTGTAGGCCTCACTCCCTCCTCCCTCCTTCCCCCTCCCTCCCCCCTCATCAAGAGCGTGGGAATCCTTTGTCGATCCCAGATTGAGAGAGCGAATGTGACGTCATGATTGCCGTTATGCTCGCTACGGGGCCGAGTATAAAAAGGGAGGTCTCGCCATTTTTAGATCAGAACTCATCAGGCAAAGCGACCTCTCATATCCCTTGCAACTATCGATATTCTTCCGACTGATGTGAACTTTCTCTACTCTCTGAACAGCCTATTTTCTTCTCTTCTCGTCCCTTTTTAACCAATGACCCCTTTGGTGCAGATTTAGTCAGCCAAAGTATTATCGCTTGAGTTCTCACGAGATAAGTGCCTGTTAGATAGCCTATTTTTGGAAGGGTTAACTAGAATAGGATTGATTGATGTTTGTTGCACTCGTATATGTATTTCCCTGTGTACTATTATTCATGTTCCTGTTTTCTGCTGGTTTAGGTAATGCTAGACTGGGATAGGGTTCCTCGAGTTGTGATTTCCTATGAGTGCTAGGTTGGTTGAACCAGCACAATTGCAACGGAGACGTGGGAAGCCTAGGGGGTCTTTTTGATTGTGTACCGTGGGAGTTTAGCACTGTGTTGCGAGTGAGGGCTTTTGCCTGTGCCACCCAACACTGTGCTATCTCATTTGCTTGACTTTGAGAGGATCGCCAGGAGAGAACCAGATACTAGTGATCTGGATCTCTCAAGAGAGCATCCCGTCAATTACCGTAATTTGGCCGCACAGTCTTAAGGACCTCGCTAGGCTACGAGCCGCTTGCTCAGCCATTGTCTCTTAACCTTAGATATCCCAGCTAGACTTTGCTCGACCAGCAGATACAGCATAGTATTGAAGCTTCTCCTTATGTATATTATTGTTTAAGCACTATTGATTTCATGCGTGGCACGCTTAGCTACTTCAGAGATTAGTGGCCCACGAGCACAATCTTAGTAGGCTATTGCCAGTGCATTGTCGGAGTACTTCTTCTTAATGTTTGCCATATCCTATTGCTTATTCTTATAATTCTTCTTATGTCAATTTAAAGCCTTTAATTACCAGTGAGTTATTCATTAAATTGCTGTTCAAAATCCGATACTTACTTCTTACGAGTATTCGAGAAGCATCTAACTTTAACAGAAGATTCCTTGCTTGATGCTCGAGGACTATTGTTTAACGTAACGTAATAGTGCCGATCCGAAGTAGAGGGTGGAGGACTTCTTAAGTTCTTAGTTCAAGGGTGGATTACTTCGGCTTCGGCCAACACTATTCTTTAGTGTTGTAAGTACTTTCTTCTTTGTTTGATTGTTGACCAGACTAGATAACTCCCGTCTTGTTATTAGTCTGTTGTGTGAAACGCTAGTACCGAGTTCTTGTATACCCCGTTATAGCAGATAGAACTCTGGAGGGTAGTGGCGTTTTTTGTTCGGCTGGCAGTACTCTGGGGTTGGGATCGTGTGTTTCCGTTGTGGCAGCGAGCCATACTCGAGTCCTGTGTAAGAGCCCTAGTGTACCCGAGTGCCCGGTCGTAACAAATGGCGACCTTGCTTAGGATTTTGTGAACAGTATACATTTTTTGCAGAGTTGTACAACATTTGTTTGTTGGTACTTTAGCGTACATATTGAAGAATATTTTTTTTTTGTAAGGCAATTAGGAGAGCATTTAAGAGACTCCAGTTAATTTAGTAATTAGTGCTTGCATAAGGGAGTTTAACACTTTTGTCTCGAGAATTTTTTGGTGAACTTCAGTATGTCGGGCCCTAGTACTGACGAGGAGCGAGAGATGCTATGTGAGGAGGTGCCGTTAGTAACTAGTGAGGAGGATGCTAGACTTTTTGTGAGTAAGCAGTACCACGTGACGGAGGAGAGGCTGACTGGGGTGAATGTTTATGGCTTGCACCTGATAGCCAAGGTTTTGGGTCTATCCAATGTAGGAGGGATGTCCAAGGGGGAGCTGATTTCCTGGGTGTTGCGTGGGCGACATGGGGTTTCGGAGGAGAGGGCGTTTGGGGGGGTTCCTCCCCAGATCCCCTCTCACTCGACTCCCACAGTGCCGTCCACTCAGTTGCCGGAGGTTAGCACTCTCCCACAGAGGGATGAGCATTGGAAGATTGGAGTGCCCTCGGGCGGTGCGTATGGTGGTTCCCCAGTTCTTGCCCCCCCTCCTTCAGTAGTGGCAGCTCCCTCTTCCGGCCTGTCCCCTGAGATGATATTTAAACTCGAGCTTGCTAAAATGGAGAATGAGGCTAGGAAGCAGGAGATGGAGAATGAGTCTAGGAGGCATGAGAAGGAGATTGAGGCTGAGACTAGGAAGCAGGAGATTGAGTCTAGGAAGCAGGAGAAGGAGATTGAGGCTGAGATTAGGAGGCACGAGGCTGAGCTTAGGTACGACTCAGAGAAATATTGTGCTCAAATAGATTTAGATAAGACTCGTGCAGAGTCGACAGGGATTCGGATGGGCCGTGAGGGCCAAGTAAGAGAACAGTCCTTGTCTCACTTAGTCAAATTGGTGCCGGCATTTAGTGAAACTGAAGTCACAGAATTTTTTAATCGTTTTGAGAAGAAGTGTAGGGAGCATAATTGGCCTGAAGAGAAGTGGGCAGCTCTAGTCTCCTCAAGACTTACGGGTAAGGGTCTGAAGGCTTATGATGCACTGCCTTTAGAGTCTTGCATTGACTACCCAGTATTGAAGAGAGCTGTCCTACGGGCATACGAGTTGCAACCAGAAACATATCGATTGAAGTTTCGGGGTGTTACGAAGACTAGGGAGGCGACCTTTCTTGAACATGCCCGGGACTTAAAAGATGCACTTGCTAACTGGACACGTTCTGAGAAAGCTGAGACGGCCGAACAGTTGACTGAGCTGTTTCTGCTCGAGCAGTTTTATAAGTGTACTGGTGCAGATATGACTTTAACTATTAAAGAAAAGAACCCTAAAACTCTACAGGAGGCAGCTGAGATGGCTGACCTCCGGCTATCATTAATTCGTGGGTGCGGGTCTGCCCAGCGTAGTGAGGCAGGTAACAAGGGGCGTGACACCCCACCCCCCCGAGTTAGTGATATACATTATGCAAACAAGTACAAGAGCTATGATACCAAGACTGACCACAAGACTAACACCGTCCCATTTAAGAAGGGGCCGGGCCCTTCCCAGTACCAAGGGAAGCCCAGAGGGGAGTTGGAGTGTTATCTTTGTCATGAAAAGGGGCACTTTGCAAGAGTCTGTCCTAGCAAACCACCTACAGCAGCTGTGTCTTTGGCCTGCAACATTGGTGTGTCTCCGAAGTCTTCTGAGTTTGCCCGGGGCAGTTCGTCAGAGGCTGAGGCACAGCCAATGCAGAAACACCTGAGAGGCTCGAACCCTGCTCAGGATGTTTTTTGCGACCATAGAGGACGGGGTTGCGTGATGTGGGCGGGGCGCAAGCATGGAGTAGAGGTCTTGCGTGATACAGGTGCTTCCCAGACTCTGATGAACAATTTGACTGGCTACCCTATAAATGCGGCTCGGGTGGTAGTGGTGCAGGGTATTAATGCAACTCGGTCATACCCGCTGGTGCGGTTGGAGTTGGAGGTGGATGGTGTGGCACGTGAATTGGATGTTGGGATTGTGGAGAAACTGCCAGTGGAGGGCGTCGACCTTCTTCTCGGCAACGACTTTGCAATGCCCGCTTCTGAGGTTCTACCCTTAGTCGTTGCCGAGAGGCCGGCCGACGTGAGTAGGGAAGAGCGAGAGTGTGTCGAGCGGTGCCAGGCACAACCCATGGCGTGTGCTGTCACCCGAGCTCGAGCAGCTATAGTGTCACAGCCTAGTCCTCCGTCTTCAGACCAGCAGAGGAACGATCAACAGGAGGAGGCTAAAGCTGGAGTTGGTTTTAAGAGTTTTGACTCGGCGGCTCTCCTGGGTGATTTAGTATTGGCACCTATGTTAGAGTCTGGAGAGGCCCCAGGACCTGTCACAGCTAGTGAGGAGGTAGGGCCGGAAGAGACTCCGAGGCAGCAACGTTGCACACGGAGAGAAGAAAGGGTTGCTCAGTTTGATATTGGGGAAGGACTTGGGTTGCTTCGGAAGCATCTAGACAAGTTGGTTCCCTCAGATATTTGTAAACTGCAGTTGGAGGATCCGGAAGTTCAGAAGTGTGGTAATGGTGCTGTCGAGATTAAACACGAGGACGGGGAAGCATGTCATGTGAACCTGGTGGAGGAGTTTGTGAGGCAACCACCTGCGCAGCCTACTGTCCCTGCGTTGGTCTGCCGCGGCCAAGGTGGAGAAGGAGAGGGGGGCAGTAGGGCACAGGTGGAGGAGAGTAGGGATTGTCATGTCTCGGCGAAGCAGTGGGCGGGGGACACGAGTCTGGTGGCTGTGGAAGCGCTAGAGCACCTGTCTGAGCAGCAGTGTGCAGCACTCCAGCACCAGCTCGGTTCATACCCCACTGATCGTGCCGAGCCCCTGAGTCTCACAACTCGGGCGGTGCGAGATGTTCCGCAGGCAGGTCATGTGACTGTTAAAAGACCGTTAGCCTCGTTGTTTCGGTGGTTTAAGGTGGGCGACGAGGCCTTGGCATGGTTGCCAGGTCAGGGTCGACCCATGGCTGCCAAGGGTGGTGGTCAAAAGGAGGACATTGAGCAGATTGGTAGGGTCGGCTGTGGTATCGCAGTGCCCGGTCGTCACATAGCCTCCCAATGCTGCTCTAGTCTAATGCAACAGCCCTACCACAGACCGACTGTATCTGGCCATGTCGCTAAAAGCGGTGATGCTGCGCAGGCAGATGTCGTCACAAGGAATGTGGGGGTGCGCATGTACGGTATCGGCGGGGAAGCCTTAGCTATAATGAACTGTGGGAGTGACTGCACGGGTGGTACTGGTTGTCCCTCTCATGACCTGGCTGTTCTAGGGACGAAGGTGGAGAAGGAGGGAGACTACAGGTTAGAAGCTGCGGTCTCGGCTGGGTTGTGGGAGGGCACAAGGCATGTTGTTCGTGGAGACAGTGCAAGGCAGTTATTTACTAGGCTATGGCAGTACTTTCGCATGTTTGTTGCTTCTCCAGGCCTGAGGTACGGGGTAGAATCCGACATGCAGGCTGGAGATAGTGCAAGGCTCAGTTTAATTCCCTGCCGTATAAATCCTGCTCGACAGCCTATGGTGCAAGCAGAGCTGGATTACGTGTGGACGAAGGATCTGAGGGATAAGGAATGTCGTGAGTGGTCGTTGCTTGTAACTTTGTCCGAGCGTGCTAAAGAGGTATGTGGTTTTGTTGTGGACGGGAGTACCTACCAGTGCAATGTTGTGCCTGACGGACTTAAGAATGCACCAGCAACGTGTCAGAGCCTGATGAATGAAAGTGAAAAGGACAATGATGCGCTGGGGCATTTCGAGATCTATGTTCCAGCCTATGGTCCGGTCGGTGTAGTTTACCCAGATCATTACCCTCTCAAGATCTTGGACCCGTTTCACAATCGGAATATGAGGCTGACCAGGTGGTCACTAAGGTTATTGGTATATAACCTGGACATAAGCCATATTGCCGGTTGTGACAACGAGGTTGCATGTGGTCGTTCAGGGGTATATGATCCTGGGTAAATTGACACATGGGTAGCCTCCTGCTTTGGTTTGAGTAGTATTTTGCGCTTGGTGCTTGTTGGCTCGCGGTTGTAGCCCAGCGTATTGGGTCGTAAAGCAGGATTGTTGAGCGTTTGGTATAGAAGAAAATAGGCTGCCCTTATAGTGCAGCCGAAAAAAACATATTAAAATATAAAAATCATATAAAAACTCTTTCTTTTTGATGAAGATAATTGTATAAGTTTGTCATAGCCTATAAGGTTTGAGTAGTCCACGAACTATCAAACGGCTGAGCTGCTGTAAGCTCGCTCTGGGAGCATGATATTGTGTCTTTTACTATTGTTGGGAGGAGTTATGAAATGTGAATTTTTTTTTATAAGATGTGTTTTAGTGATAAACTCAGCGTTGTTTTAGTGCCATGCGGTCGCTGGGTGTGAGGGGTTTGATGGGGTTCTGTATATCAGATTTTAGCTCAGGGTTGAGCAAGTAAAATCTTGGGGGAGGTGTGACGCATGTCGAGTATGAGCATGCTGTACAGAACGCCCAGTCAGGCCCCACTCTCGCTAGGATCGTCAGGGCAGGAACTTTGGCTGTAGTCTGTGTAGAGTTTCCTAACTCAGTTTATGTGAACCGTTGTACTATAAGTATTATCATTATGTATTTTGTTTTCTTCTAAGTCAACGAGTTCTATTTTAAATCATTATATATAAGTATTGTGTGTGGGAGATTTATATATATATAATGATGTGATGAGAGAGAGCGAGTTATGTAACGGAGGACAGTGTGCGCGCCACGAGGTGTGTAGGCCTCACTCCCTCCTCCCTCCTTCCCCCCTCCCTCCCCCCTCATCAAGAGCGTGGGAATCCTTTGTCGATCCCAGATTGAGAGAGCGAATGTGACGTCATGATTGCCGTTATGCTCGCTACTGGGCCGAGTATAAAAAGGGAGGTCTCGCCATTTTTAGATCATAACTCATCAGGCAAAGCGACCTCTCATATCCCTTGCAACTATCGATATTCTTCCGACTGATGTGAACTTTCTCTACTCTCTGAACAGCCTATTTTCTTCTCTTCTCGTCCCTTTTTAACCAATGACCCCTTTGGTGCAGATTTAGTCAGCCAAAGTATTATCGCTTGAGTTCTCACGAGATAAGTGCCTGTTAGATAGCCTATTTTTGGAAGGGTTAACTAGAATAGGATTGATTGATGTTTGTTGCACTCGTATATGTATTTCCCTGTGTACTATTATTCATGTTCCTGTTTTCTGCTGGTTTAGGTAATGCTAGACTGGGATAGGGTTCCTCGAGTTGTGATTTCCTATGAGTGCTAGGTTGGTTGAACCAGCACAATTGCAACGGAGACGTGGGAAGCCTAGGGGGTCTTTTTGATTGTGTACCGTGGGAGTTTAGCACTGTGTTGCGAGTGAGGGCTTTTGCCTGTGCCACCCAACACTGTGCTATCTCATTTGCTTGACTTTGAGAGGATCGCCAGGAGAGAACCAGATACTAGTGATCTGGATCTCTCAAGAGAGCATCCCGTCAATTACCGTAATTTGGCCGCACAGTCTTAAGGACCTCGCTAGGCTACGAGCCGCTTGCTCAGCCATTGTCTCTTAACCTTAGATATCCCAGCTAGACTTTGCTCGACCAGCAGATACAGCATAGTATTGAAGCTTCTCCTTATGTATATTATTGTTTAAGCACTATTGATTTCATGCGTGGCACGCTTAGCTACTTCAGAGATTAGTGGCCCACGAGCACAATCTTAGTAGGCTATTGCCAGTGCATTGTCGGAGTACTTCTTCTTAATGTTTGCCATATCCTATTGCTTATTCTTATAATTCTTCTTATGTCAATTTAAAGCCTTTAATTACCAGTGAGTTATTCATTAAATTGCTGTTCAAAATCCGATACTTACTTCTTACGAGTATTCGAGAAGCATCTAACTTTAACAGAAGATTCCTTGCTTGATGCTCGAGGACTATTGTTTAACGTAACGTAATAGTGCCGATCCGAAGTAGAGGGTGGAGGACTTCTTAAGTTCTTAGTTCAAGGGTGGATTACTTCGGCTTCGGCCAACACTATTCTTTAGTGTTGTAAGTACTTTCTTCTTTGTTTGATTGTTGACCAGACTAGATAACTCCCGTCTTGTTATTAGTCTGTTGTGTGAAACGCTAGTACCGAGTTCTTGTATACCCCGTTATAGCAGATAGAACTCTGGAGGGTAGTGGCGTTTTTTGTTCGGCTGGCAGTACTCTGGGGTTGGGATCGTGTGTTTCCGTTGTGGCAGCGAGCCATACTCGAGTCCTGTGTAAGAGCCCTAGTGTACCCGAGTGCCCGGTCGTAACAAATGCTTCTTCTGAAATCACTGTGTTGGGTGATTTTAATGTCCATAATGTTGAATGGCTCACTCATTCAGCCAGGACTGATGATGCTGGTCTTGAATGTGAGCTATTTGCAGACTCATTTAATCTCACTCAACTAGTCAACCAACCCACCCGTGTACCAGATAATCCTAATCATAATTCCCACCTACTGGACTTATTTTTAACAACCAATTCAGAAAATTATGATGTTACAGTGAGGTCCCCGCTTGGATCTTCTGATCACTGTCTGATACAGGCCACCTGTCTATCACCTACCACACCTTCCCACTCTGAACCTGTTTTGGTGACTAAATGGCATTACGATAGGGCAGACTGGGAGGGTCTTCAAAGTTTCTTTATTGATATGCCCTGGACCTCTTTCTTTTCTAATGATGCACACTCCACCTTGAGCCTCATACAAGATTTTGTAAAAATTGGAACGGAAACTTGTATTCCTCATCAAAAGTACAGTAAAAGATCTAATTCACCTAAATGGTTTGACCATAATTGTGCTAGAGTAACTGAACAAAAAGCAATAGCCTACAATGCATACACAAGATCAAAAACACATGAAGCCTTTAATTACTTTAGAAACATCAGAAATCATGCCAAAACTGTATTAAACCTAACTAAATCAAACTTTCTCCACAAGCAGGCAAATACACTTCTAAATAATCCAAATGATAACAAAATATTTTGGTCTACTCTTAACTCATTCAAATCCAACTTCACTACTGCTTCATCCATTCCACCATACAATCTCCGACTGGCAATCTTGTAAGTGACCCGAGAGGTAAAGCTAACCTTCTTGCTGATATTTTCTCCACCAACTCAACCTTAGATGAAATAAATCAAAATGTCCCTGTACTTAATTTTAATTCGCCTGAAATTCCCTCACTTAAGATCCACACCAGACATGTCAAAACTATTTTGCAGAATCTCTCAGTAGATAAGGCTCCTGGTCCAGATGAAATTCCTCCAATAGTACTTAAGAATTGCTCCTTGGTGCTCGCTCCTGTATTGGCAACATTTTTCCGTCTGTGTACTCATACCTCATGCTTCCCAGTACCCTGGAAAGAAGCAAACATTCATCCAGTTCCTAAAAAAGGTGCCTCTTCAGATCCATCAAACTACAGACCAATAGCTATAACTTCCACTCTTGGTAAAGTCTTTGAAATTATGTTAAATAATCACATAATTAAGCATCTTGAGAATAATAAATTAATCAGTGATAGGCAATATGGTTTTAGACGATGTCGATCAACTGCAGACATTATTTGCCTTCTTACGCATCAAATCAACCAAGCTACAGACCAACATGGTAAAACACATACAATAGCACTGGATATATCAAAGGCATTTGATAGAGTCTGGCATCAATCCTTATTGTCGAAGATGTCACACACGGCCTTGCATCATTAGTTCCACTAATTTCTTCTTATCTTCATAACAGAAAAATACGTGTAATGGTAGATGGCCTTTATTCTCAATTTCACTCAATAAATGCTGGTGTTCCCCAGGGATCAGTTTTGGCCCCAATTTTGTTCCTCATTCATATCAATGATCTCATATCTACCACTCATAATCCAATACATTCCTACGCAGATGACTCAACACTCCACAGTTCCTTCACATTTACCAATTCTTTCACCCAACCCGATCTTATAAATTCAAAAATAAACACTGCAATTTCTCTGAACCAGGACCTTTCTAGAATTAATGGATGGGGACAAAAGAATCTAGTTTCCTTTAATGCACAGAAAACCAAGTACATTCAATTTTCTAACCGACAGAATCTCACTGACTCCCATATATTTTTTAATGATGTAAATATTCCCACTTCCCCTCGTATTGACATTCTCGGTGTAACATTAACTACTAACTTGAGCTGGACACATTATGTTAGAAGCATTGCTAAGAATGCCTCTAAAAAACTGGGACTCCTGTACAGAGTTCGAGAATTCTTCACTGACGAGCAGTTGGCCGTAATATATAAAAGTCATGTGCGTTCTCAGATGGATTACTGTTCACCTCTGTGGGGTGGAAGTGGAGTGGTTGCATTGAGGCAGTTGGACAAAATTCAAAATAAAGCTATTAGATTAATCAATAACCCTGCAATCACACAGGACCTTCCTACATTATCCATACGAAGAAACATTGCATCCCTTGCATTATTCTACAGATATTTTCACAGCAATTGTTCCGAGGAACTTGCTTCAATTGTGCCGCCTCTCCACATCTTTCCCCGTAGAACTAGGGCAGCTGAGAGCGCCCATGAATTTACACTTTCTCCTCCACAATGCAGAACTTCTGCTTATCAGAATTCATTTATCCCCAGAGCTACTACTCTTTGGAATTCACTTCCCTCGAATTGCTTTCCACAAACTTACAATTTACAAATGTTTAAATCCAGTTGTTACAAACATTTTATGAATGGAGGATGCCTTTAGGCACATGGACCTTTTTGTTGTATCTGTGTTTTTCCTTCCTCCGTTCATTGTCTCAAAAAAAAAAAAAAAAAATGTATAACGCTCTAGCTGTAAAAAATGTAACATTTTGAGTTTTCCAAAAAAAAACCACCAACACACGTTATACCTATAAAAATGCTCAAATTCATATAAATGTATATGCAGTGATAGAGTATACATACCTATATACTATCACTAGGCCTAGTTAATTTTTGAGTTATTGATTTGACAGCATTGGTTATTTTTCCTGCTCAATATTTTCTAAGAGTGAGTTCAATGCCTAACGAGAACAGATCCAAAAATAATATTTGTTAAACATCATATGTAACCCCCTCCTATACTAATTATACAGGCCTAAAAGTATTGACTGTGCATTTTCCAGTAAGACATCGGACAGGAATAAGCAGCAATAATAAAATGTCCGAAGTTACACGGTTTTACGGTAGATCGATGGATAGTGAAAAGTTGATATACGAGTTTATTTTTGTTTCCCTTCTCAATGCGATTATAGAGAACGATGGTTGGTTTCCCGCTTTCTTAAAGGTGGGGGCTCATGGGTTGAGATAAACATGGAATGATAATCGCCAAGCTGTACATAATTATCTTGCAAAATGCAATGGCACTGAAATAATTATTAACAATGGTATAAAGGATTTTGTGGATCGTGTATACCGGGCCTGTGACGTCACAGGAGTGTAAGTCCACCATCCAGTCTAGGATAAGGATACTGGTGTGACGTCACTATGACGTCACAGGCACGGTATAGACGATCCACAAAATCCTTTATACCATTGTTAATAATTATTTCAGTGCCATTGCATTTTGCAAGATAATTATGTACAGCTTGGCGATTATCATTCCATGTTTATCTCAACCCATGAGCCCCCACCTTTATGAGTTTGTTTTGGTTTAAATGCGACATCACCGCACGGGAAAACTGACCATACCCCAGGGTTCTTCACACCTTTCAGCGACTATAGCTATATTTAGACGATATTATGCAGCTTAGGAAGGATCTGTGGTAGTTAAAAGAGTTGGTTGATATAGTTTGAAGCCTTATTATGGCTAGAGGCCTTTCCGAAGCTGAATAAAATCGCGTAATAGTTGCTAGAATAGGAAGAAAAGGACGTCGCCGGTACAATATGTGTTAATACACGTTCTTATCATTAATAATATTACCTGATGCAGATGTTGCAAATAGAACTACTCGTATAACCCAGCACTGCAAGATGATGCAGATTATAACATCCCAGTATAATCTAAAGAGTGTTAACCCCTTGAAGCTCTGATGCGTTTTAGCACTTTATTTTGGCTATCATTAGACGATTTTATGCAGCTTAGGAAGGATCTGTGGTTATTAAAAGGGTAAATACTAGCTCGATCAAGCCTCTGACTTCCATATACCCTTCCTAATCTGAATAAAATCGTCTAATAATTACCACAACACAGAACAGAAATGCGTATCGGATCTTGAAAGGGTTAATTAGATAAAAGAACACAATTATTTACACCTCATTGTTTTATCAAGGAAATCAGTGAAGAATGTGGGTTTATAACCCTGAACTTTGCCTTCCGTTTCTGTGTGTGCGTGTTAATTAATCTACAAATAGTGTAGCGTGAACATTGATTGATATTAACCTCAGTGAGAGAGCGAGAGCGAGAAATATGATACAAACAAATAATGATAGCAATAATGTCATTTGTAGCGCCCAGCATGCGAATATTGTGTTTGTGTGCCCTGGTTGTGGTAGCTGCCTAGACACCACGGCCCCTGCTAGACACTACCACACACACGCAAAGTATATAGACACTAACTAGTAAACCTACCAACACAATATTTGAACCTGTGACGTCACGAGCCTAGCACCACGCTTGCTACTTCCTTATTTACTAACGGTGGTTCTGGTAAAATCAAAGCATATGGAATACTGGTATATACCGTGTTGTAACTATGGTTTTAAAGAGTTGATAAAAGACTAAACAACTTAATTCTAGTATATAACTGGTCCCAATGTGTTCATATATATCGATAATGTTGGTGTGTTAATGAAGCCTTTCTCAGCATCTTCTGGGCTTCTGTTACATATATTATCGAAATATAACTTCTGAAGTAGTTTGCACATTATGCTATCATAAGTAGGGATATTACATAAATAATTGACTTCATATGAGTATGCAGTTTACCCCTATATTACTGCAATAAATATGGTCAAAATACCGAGAGGGGAAAAATACACTCGGTAATCATATTATTTTCCTTATTTACACTTGAGTAAGAGTCTCGATACTCTGGTAAGCAATCTTGCGCAGGTTTATGTGTGTATGTATGGTTTCAATTATGTACTGGAACCAACTTAACTCGTGTCATTGCTGTTAAACATACATTACTTTACACAGAAAATCCTTTCCTCCATCTTCCTTAGCCGTAGATAATAAAGTTTTCTTTGGATAATTTAGTAAAAAGAAAACCGAAAATGTATCATTTTAGGACTGACTATAATAGTTCACCATTATTTTCGGTATAAATTAATAATGATAGGTCTTAGTTGAAGTTGTTTTTACTTTGAAATATTTGTTTTATATTTATATAAGAATACAATTAACAAAATGTCTCCAAAATAAATTAACAGTGAAAACAGAAAGTACATTTTAGATCGTTTCTCTTGTCGTCTGCGCTGGGAAAGAGGCTTTGACCGCAGCCGCCATGCCCATATATTTGCGCCTGATCACACTTGTATTTTGAAGTGCTTTACTTAATTTGATTGTAATAACTAACCTAACCAGCTGAACCTAACCTAATGCAAAACAATTCAGTACAAAATAAGTAAAAATACATCGAAATACAATCATGATTAAGTACGAATGTAGAGGCATAGTGGCTACGGCTAAGGTCTCCCGCTCCCACTTCTACAGTAATGTAGAGGCATAGTGGCTACGGCTAAGGTCTCCCGCTCCCACTTCTACAGTAATGTAGAGGCATAGTGGCTACGGCTAAGGTCTCCCGCTCCCACTTCTACAGTAATGTAGAGGCATAGTGGCTACGGCTAAGGTCTCCCGCTCCCACTTCTACAGTAATGTAGAGGCATAGTGGCTACGGCTAAGGTCTCCCGCTCCCCACTTCTACAGTAATGTAGAGGCATAGTGGCTACGGCTAAGGTCTCCCGCTCCCCACTTCTACAGTAATGTAGAGGCATAGTGGCTACGGCTAAGGTCTCCCGCTCCCCACTTCTACAGTAATGTAGAGGCATAGTGGCTACGGCTAAGGTCTCACGCTCCCCACTTCTACAGTAATGTAGAGGCATAGTGGCTACGGCTAAGGTCTCCCGCTCCCACTTCTACAGTAATGTAGAGGCATAGTGGCTACGGCTAAGGTCTCCCGCTCCCCACTTCTACAGTAATGTAGAGGCATAGTGGCTACGGCTAAGGTCTCCAGCTCCCCACTTCTACAGTAATGTAGAGGCATAGTGGCTACGGCTAAGGTCTCCCGCTCCCCACTTCTACAGTAATGTAGAGGCATAGTGGCTACGGCTAAGGTCTCCCGCTCCCACTTCTACAGTAATAATACTCCAGATTTTGGAGCGAAATATGTTGCTGGTTATGAAAACGTGACAATAAGAGGATGCAGAGACATATTAGTTTTTTAAGTTTTCATAAAGTATCGAGGAATCAGCTGCTAAATGATTTAATTTGACATCAGGTAGAAATAACCCTAAGCTATAGCCGCAGATGCCCGGTGTGTGACGTCACCATTTTACAAGACTTACACAGTTCGGCGCCATTCAAGAATACAGTAGGTTTACTTGTTAGTGTCTATATACTTTGCACACACGGGCTTGGGACGGGAGTGCAAACTAGGCAGGTGCCACGTACCTAATATTGTCGCAAAATTTAGTTGGGCTACTGTACATAGCCATAATGATTATATACACTAAGAGTAAGACAGGGGTTAGGAAGGAAGGAAGGAAGAAAAGAAGGAAGGAAGAAATGAACGAAGGAAGGAAGGAAGACGCAACTGGTACAGGACTATAATATACACACATATCAAAGCCTAGGGTTGGGAAGGAAGGAATGATGGCAGGAAGGAAGGAAGGAAGGAACGAAAGGAGGGAAGGAAGGAAGGAGGGGAGACGCAACAAGTACATGACCACGATTATATAAACTAAGAGTAAGACGAAGGAAGGAAGGAAGGAAGACGCAACTGGTACAGGACTATAATATACACACATATCAAAGCCTAGGGTTGGGAAGGAAGGAATGATGGCAGGAAGGAAGGAACGAAAGGAGGGAAGGAAGGAAGGAGGGGAGACGCAACAAGTACATGACCACGATTATATAAACTAAGAGTAAGACGAAGGAAGGAAGGAAGGAAGACGCAACTGGTACAGGACTATAATATACACACATATCAAAGCCTAGGGTTGGGAAGGAAGGAATGATGGCAGGAAGGAAGGAACGAAAGGAGGGAAGGAAGGAAGGAGGGGAGACGCAACAAGTACATGACCACGATTATATAAACTAAGAGTAAGACGAAGGAAGGAAGGAAGGAAGACGCAACTGGTACAGGACTATAATATACACACATATCAAAGCCTAGGGTTGGGAAGGAAGGAATGATGGCAGGAAGGAAGGAACGAAAGGAGGGAAGGAAGGAAGGAGGGGAGACGCAACAAGTACAGGACCACGATTATATAAACTAAGAGTAAGACGAAGGAAGGAAGGAAGGAAGACGCAATAGGTACAGGACTATAATAATACACACAAAGATCAAAGTAAGGGTTGGGAAGGAAGGAAGGAACGAACGAAAGACAGAAGGAGGGAATGAAGAAAGGAAGGAAGGAAGAAAGGAGGGAAGGAAAGAAGGAACGAAGGAGGGAAGGAAGCAATGATGAAAGGATGGAACGAAAGGAGGGAAGGAAGGAAGGAGGGGAGACGCAACAAGTACATAACCATAATGATATACACTAAGAGTAACACAGGTTTTAGGAAGAAAAAAAGGCAGGACGGAAGGAATGAAGGAATAAAGAAAGGAAGGAACGAGAGAATGAGGGAAGGAAGTAAGGAGGGAAGACACAACAAGTACAGGACCACAATACTATACACAAAGAGCAAGACAAGGACGGGGAAGGAAGGAAGGAAGGAAGAAAGGAAGGAGGGAAAGAAGAAAGGAAGGAAGAAGAAAAGAAGGCAGGGGACAACAACTACAGGGCCACACTAATATACACAAAGAGCGAGACAGGGACTAGGAAGGAAGGAAGGAAGGAAGAAAGGAGGAAAAGAAGAAAGGAAGGAAGAAGAACAGAAGGAAGGGGTCGAAAAATACAGGACCACAATAATATAAACAAATAATATAAATAATATAACAAAGAGCGAGACAGGGACTGGGAAGGAAGGAAGGAAGAAGGAAGGAAGGAAGAAGGAAAGGGGCAACAAGTACATGGCCACAATAATATACACAAAGAGCGAGACAAGGACGGGGAAGGAAGGAAGGAAGAAAAGAAGGAAGGAAGGAAAGAAGGAAGGAATGAATGAAGAAGAATATAAGGAAGTGGACGACAACTACAGGACCACACTAATATACACACAGAACAAGACAGAGACTGGGAAGGAAGGAAGGACAGAAGGAAGGACAGAAGGAAGGAAGGAAGGACAGAAAGATAGAAGGAAGGAAGAAAGGAAGAAAAGAAGGAAGGAAGAAAGGAAATAAGGAAGGAATCAAATAAGAAGAAAGGAATGAAGGGGGCGACAACTACAGGGCTACAATACTATACACAAAGAACGGGAAGGAAGGAAGGAAGGAAGGAAAGAAGGAAGGAAGAAAAGGAATGAATGAAGGAAGGAAGAAAGGAAGGAAAGAATGAAGGGGGCGACATCTACAGTACAGGACCACAATAATATACACAAAGAGCGAGACAAGGTTTGGGACGGAAGGAGCTCGGGCCATGAATATTGTATCACAGATCAATATATTATACCAGGGAGACCAACACAACCTCTCTCTCTCTCCTTCTACTGCTCTACATCTCTCTCTCTCATATATGTATATATATATATATATATATATATATATATATATATATATATGAGTTTCCCTTCTCCCTAACATAAATAGGATAGAAGGCTGAGTGTCTTTTGACTGCCGTGGTGTAATTGATTAAGCGTCGGCTCTCGTTCTGATGGTCGATGGTTCGATCCCCACTGAGAGACTAGAAACATTTAGTGGCTCACGTGTATTTGTGATATATTCTCAATACATATATATATATATATATATATGTTAGTAAAGCCAGGTAATACATTATCTTTAATACATACGAGGTTGAAAGAAATGGCAATTTCTGCGTTGGAAATTTTATTATTCAAAGTTTCCAAGTCTCTGATAAGTTTTCGCTGGGTGGCAGGAAGTAGATGAATGGGATGAGCAAAATTCATGGTGGTACAGGGTTACATAAATCTACATGATGATACAGGATATACGACGCGTTTCACTGGACAACCAGCATTATCAAGTAAGGGTAGAATGATATAAAAGGTAAACAGGAAGGGTATATATAGAGGGTGGAGGATCAGAGGAGGCGAAAATCAGGGGGCAAAAGTCTCCTATTGGTGGAGGGGTATTCTAGGAGTGCAAAAGGGGGAACCGCTTCACGCAGGGGCACTGGATGCGGGATGGTGTTGGTCGGGTGGCGGGGTCAAAGCTGATTGGCTGCGTGTCGAGGGGCGTGGCCTAAGTTTTGAGGTCCGTGTGGCGCCGGCAGAAAACGAAGCTGAAGGAGGTAGCGCGGGGGGCTGCGTCAAGGGCACCGGGGGGCGAGGAGGGGCGTTAGGTCCTGTAGGGTAGTGCCTTTTGGTAGAAGGAAGGATCTGAAGGTCTAGAGTTTGGTTGTTGATGTTAGGATGTAAGGCTTGGATATATAACGCTTCGAGTATAGGTAATCTCCTTGGGTCACTTTTTTTATCGAGTATGGTGGTGTGTTTCTCTAACTCGTTGTGTTACGACTGAGGTTTATATATATATCAGGGCTCTTATTCATTGGACTAGTAATGTCATAAATGCTACAACGGAAAGCGCTAGATCCAACCTCTGATGTATATTCCCAGTGAACAAAGAACACAAATACTCTCCAGAGTTCTATATGCAATAATAGGTTATTAAACTCTCAATAAATGTGCATCTACTCTAGGCTTAATGTTAAGTGAAAACAGCCTATTACTACCTATAACCGAAGGTGCTTGGTTATGGTATGCAAAGTAAGGTGGTAAGGGAAGTTACAGCTTACGTTACTTTAATCAATAAATGTCAGGCACTCTTGCATGAAAGAAAGTGCACTAAAGTCCTTCAACACCAACAAGGAATCTTCTTTAAATGTTAGATGCAATCAAGATGCTCGAATCGGAAATGGAACCCAAAAAGGCAGGCAGCGGAACAATGCTCGTGCAGGCTATGCACACAAAAAGGCAGGAGATATAATGCAGTCGGAGCCAAGAATATCCTAAATGCTACAACACTAATAATAATCGCCACGACAATGCAGTATTGCTATCAACAAAAAGAGCCTAAGTCGTTTGTGTCTCCATACATCAAACTAGGCTGCGAAATACTTGTGTAATCATAAACGGGTATGCATAAAAAGAGTAATTGGTTTAATATACTTAATGTCTACTGTGACTGATAAAGTCTAGCTAGAGTCAATGATACGAGATACTGGTGCGCATGGCATGCCGCATAGCCTAGTGCAAATCTCAAGTCTGTACGTCAAATATTACGTTATAGGGAAGGGTAGCTCTCTTGAGAGACTTTAATACCGAAGTATTAAGCGTTCTCCTGGCGTACCTCAAAGATAAACAACGAGCTTAGAACAGTGCAGAATGGTATAGGCAAAAAGCCCTCATTCGTGCATACTCTACTCTTAATGGCACACAGACTAGAATTTACCCAATCAACTCCAGTTCGCAGGTATGTCGTGCAGCTTTTAACTAAAGCCAGCACCCATCGGAAACAATACCTTATAGTATCAGACTCCTAGTCTAGCATTATCTAATCCAGCAGAACACTAATAATTATAGGAAGCAGTACTGAACAATATGGATGCCAACCAATGCTTCGTGATCAACTTATCTTAACAACTAACATACATGGGTTATATAAGACCTTAACGCACAATACAACTGGCCAGCATGAAGCTGATGATGCAGAGTTAACCAGAGGGGGTATAATATTAATAAAAGGTGGTGAAAGATATGGACAATGAGAGAGATAGGCAGAGGAAAAGGTTCTCAGGTGCAGAGAGGGGGACAGGTATCAAATGGATAAGAGGGATGCGTTCTAGAAACCAGATCTGAGGGAGAGAGTGGCGAGAGAGCTGTATATATACTAGCACTAGCTCGCACCGCGTAGACAAAGTGGTAACAATTCCTTCAGCCAATAACAAAGAAGCCAGCCAAACATGATGTCAACAAGCATGGTAAAAAACTCCTCCAACCAATCCCAGGCCAGCCAGCCGTGACGTCATCAAGCATGGCAAAAAACACTGCGCGCCTCCTCTCACTCTGTTCTACTCTCTCACTCTCTCTCTCTCTCTCTCTCAAATCCTATCATTACTACTTAATGATAAAACATATACTTTGCAATTAAATATATAAA
>JBAKBP010027188.1:0-30518 GCA_037953745.1 Lithodes maja
ATGTTCTTCCATCCGAGAAGTAGTATGTTAAAACCCCATGTCCTAATTGATAAGAAACTATGATACCCACGGGTACACCAGTGTATATAGAACCATTGTTCCTGTAAGACCTAGACAGCAATGACTGAAGATTTTAGCCACCATGCAGTAACTTTAATTCTTACCCCAACCAGAGATTGTATATACAACCCTCTTTTACCATTGTCTCGACGCATTTTCATCACGAAACAATACCGAAGCTACCCCTACGAACTGCCGTTTTCTTTGGTGTATATATCATAGAAAACGCACTTCCCAGGAACAACTAGATCAGCAAGAAATAGTGTCAGATTAACAGTGTCCATAACCATCGTATTGACGAGTAATAATACACCATGTTTTTCCCTACTTTTATCCACAGTCAAGCACACACCTACAGTTAACTTCCTCTTCCCCACAGCCCCACAGTCCACATGATTCTATCCTTTCGAGACTCATATACCACCCCGTATTGCTCATCCCCCGGTAGCGTTTGGCTAACATACTTTCCCTGTCATTAACCCCCAAACTCCGATATCAACTGTAGTCTAATGCCACCCCTACGCCCGGAGACCTTAGGGTCAAACTTCCACGTAGCCCCCTTAACCCTCTCCCTCTCGTTAACCCCCCATGCTCCTCGACTCCTTTCCGACCTAGCCTCTCCACCATACCTCCTGAATATCCTTCATTTTGTCGTTACTAACATTCTCAAACCTTTTATATAATATACTACTATCCAGCCTACCTTCCCTCAGTAGGAAGGAACACCATTAGAACTTTACTAACCCTTTGCATGCCATCTATACCCTCACAACCCATTCACAACCCTGTACCAAATGATCGTCAGTGTGAGGCTAGCCGCCTCGCCAATGACTAACTTCTATTGCCATACTTCCAGATAAATGTGGCAGAGTTAGCAACCCAGTCTCCTCCACATCCAGCAAACCATGCAATTAACAACCCAACCGATTAAACCAGCTAGTCAAGGCACCTTCGGTTTTGGTATTACGAACACCCACATCTGTCTCATAAACAGAGGGTTCTTACAAACACTTGTGATATGGCAAGCCCCTAGCCACATCCGCCGGACGACCATCATAGAGAGAGGGTGCGCACCTACCCCTTTTTACCCACCCGAGGAGGGAGACCCCCACCCCTGCGGAGGTATACCTGACCCCTGTTTTGACTTCCGGGTCATTGCCAGGTAGCACAGGAATTCTTCCTATCTATGAACTAACCATGCATGACTAACCCCTTTACTAACCTCTATTAACCCACAATAACCCATTCACCTTTCTTGTATACTCTGATAACCAAATTAGCACCTCAGCTATACCATAAAATGAAGACTGAGCAATGTAAGAGAGACGCTCCTATGACAGCTGTCCCAGTCCTCCTCGCAAAGTAGATCCAGTCTCCCTCCCCTCAATACTTCCAGTATAGCCAAAATAGTACCTCTTACTAAGGCTCAGTTATATCACATTATGAAGGCTCCCTATAGCCATGTGCCACAACAGTAATCACCACCTTACCTAGTTCCCGTATCTATTGAGAGCTCAAATAATTCCATAAGACTCGAGATCCCTATGGCCTACAGGGTCCAAAACCGAGCCTATAAACCCAGCTCCAGCCCCCAGTAAAATCAGTTGAAAGATAGACACCAACCAGTGGCTGGCCCCTTTAAGTTGACCTCTAGCTCTGCCCTTGTGTTGTTCCTGAGAATTGAGTTCCAGAGCCGGCAGACTCCGTGGCAGATTTGAGATAGAAGCATCTGTCCACGTACAAGAAATCTACGTGCACCTTATAACCTTCACACACCAGTGGGTATATAAGCGTGTAGCCAGCAACGATCGACAAGAGATCCGTCTTGAGAACTTCCTACATATGGACCCCCTGGACGGCCGCGGAACCACTCGTTAGCCCCCAACATCACAGACGCAAGATAACCAGGACCAGACCAACCAAATACTACCCAAGATTCACTTTATTAGTACTACAGTGTTACAGTACTATTTAGAGACTCACTTAATATTTCTATGAAGTGGCTATATCTTTGCCCCAGTAGAATTCATATATAACCATTCCATTAGGAAGTGCTAAGCGTATCAGTGTTCATTAATTAACAGGCGACATTAACTCTCGTAATAACCCCTATCCAGATATTATTACATAGAAGTAAAACCCTAGTGATATCTAACGTTCGCCCACTGATTTGTGTTCTATGTATTTCTGCTATAAGAATATAAAACTTAGATCAGTACCCCCCCTGAGGTTACTAGAATTCCCGAACTCTAAAATACGCGTGTCTAATCTAGTCTGTGAACTACTACTTGTGCACCAGAACTGCCAGTAATAAATCTAATTAGTGAAATTGAATCTATAAGTAACATTGATGGCTTCCAGTATATAAACTTGCGAACAAAGCCAGTGATCAGAAGAGTATACCTGAACGTTGGAAGTGGGAGACTAGGCTCCATCCAGATCCACTAAAATGCTAGTTGTTAATTTCTATCATTTGTCTTGTACGAGTATTCATACCTTCTTATGCTTCCTATTAATCATCTTTAATAAACGTGATCGTGTGTCTTGTTACCGTGTGTTTATTTTGTGTTCTCTATTCCTCATACCTTGTTTTGTGCATGCAACCTTATATACCCAGTCAGATAAAACTCACATTACCCAAGTTAATCCTGTAGAAAAACAGGGCATAACAGTTGACGTGTTTATTTGTGTCATGGTTACGGCCACATTGTTAACCCATGTTATATGTTATTGTTGACGTGTTTATTTGTGTCATGGTTACGGCCACATTGTTAACCCATGTTATATGTTATTGTTGACGTGTTTATTTGTGTCATGGTTACGGCCACATTGTTAACCCATGTTATATGTTATTGTTGACGTGTTTATTTGTGTCATGGTTACGGCCACATTGTTAACCCATGTTATATGTTATTGTTGACGTGTTTATTTGTGTCATGGTTACGGCCACATTGTTAACCCATGTTATATGTTATTGTTGACGTGTTTATTTGTGTCATGGTTACGACCACATTGTTTACCCATGTTATATGTTATTGTTGACGTGTTTATTTGTGTCATGGTTACGGGCACATTGTTAACCCATGTTATATGTTATTGTTGACGTGTTTATTTGTGTCATGGTTACGGCCACATTGTTAACCCATGTTATATGTTATTGTTGACGTGTTTATTTGTGTCATGGTTACGGCCACATTGTTAACCCATGTTATATGTTATTGTTGACGTGTTTATTTGTGTCATGGTTACGGCCACATTGTTAATCCATGTTATATGTTATTGTTGACGTGTTTATTTGTGTCATGGTTACGGCCACATTGTTAACCCATGTTATATGTTATTGTTGATGTGTTTATTTTATACTAGCCCACTGGGCCAGGGCCCCCATGTTATATGATGTCATTATTAATGTATGAATAATGTCCAACGATTATATGTAGCTAGACTCTTCTAGTACTTTTGAGAAGCTATTTTTACACTTGATTATAGTTATCATTACACGATTGTATGCAAATAAATTGTTACGACCGGCACTACGAAATAAACAAGGGTACTCAATATTGGACTAGATGATAGGCTATATCTGCAACAACGGTACGCTAATTCCAAACCCTCGAACTATTACGCCGGTGAACAAAACACTTAAAACCCTCCAGAGTTAATCTACTGGATAACGGGGTATCAATTAACTGGGTTTTAGTGCACTTCTACAAAGGCTTACCGATGACGGCAAAGCCTACTCACAACAGGAGTACTTTACGTTAATAAAATGCTCTTAAGTAATAACAATGCTTGAATAAACTATAATAAGATTTAATAAAGGAGTATATGCTTACGTTAACTATAGTGTGAGTCTGTACTCGACACTAACCTCTACAATGCTCTATGAAAGCACTGGAAGTCTAGTCCTACAGCAATCAGAGAAAGAATCTTCTGAAAACGTCTGATGCTCTAAGATGCTCGTTAATATAGAACAGAAATAATGCAGGGGCAGGACACCAAAGCGTGTATCTTAAATACACCAATAAGTAGGATACATATAATTATATAAAACAAGGGAGTGCAACAACTGTGTGACAGCACTAATGATCGCCACTTAAAACAGTACTTCCTTAGCCAACGTAACAGCCAAACTGGGTTGTGCACTATGCATCAACCTAGGCTAAAATAAGGCGTGAATAATTCCTAAAGCATACACAATGAAAGTTAATAAACACAATGCTGTCTTTCTCACTAATAAAGTCTAGCAGTGGCATAAAAGGTACTAAGAAACTAGGCAGAGCGCAAGCATGCTCGTAGCCTACTGTCTCCCCTTGAACAGATTTCCCTTATGTTACGTTAAGTGACTTGGAGGCTCTCTTGATAAGTCCAGATCTCAAGTATCTGGTCTTACCCTGGCGCTCCAGAAAGGTCAACAAAATGAGGTAGCAAGTATGCAGGTGAGATTAGGCAAGAGCCCTTCACTTGTATACTGCTACACTCGCAAAGCAAATTATGCACAAGGGTTACAGGCTAGCTAGCTTCGTCGATGTTGTACAGGCTCTGACTTGCCACATACATAACTCAGACAACGACCAAAGATACCGTCCACTGTCTAGCATTAAATAAGAAGAGAGAATAGCTCAATAATTAGAAGCACCCCAACACTATGGTACCATTTGACTATGACTCTAATAATCCCTAAAACTAGTACAAACATATATGGAGAGCTGGTGCTGGTAATACGACAGGCCGACTATGGAAGTCGTATGCAGAACCAGAAGGGATAAGTAATTGAATAAAGAGAGAAGTATGAAAAGGAAGAAATTCAGAGAGAGAGATAGTAGTATAGAGGGTTATATGGGAGACAGATTGCAAGGGACATGTAGGACCAAGCACGCTACGCCAAGCTCTGCTGGAGAAACGCGGCGGGAGCCCCAGCACCAACACTAGGACAGCGGCACCCAATCACAGACCACTACGTCATGAAATGCAGGAGTCCTTAGGACGCGCCAAGCACGCCAGCCAATCAAGGGTCTGGGATTCCCGCGCGCGAGCGGGAAAACTCCTCCGAGCGAGGGAGGCAGGACATACATACACACGCACATATTACCACCACGCTGCCTACATCGCTCTTTCTCCTTAACTTTACACAATGCATCTTATATTCTATCAATGATATAAAATACTTCCAAGTGTCACAGACAAGAATAAAGACCACCACTGATCTGTCTGCGACAACATGAACTCTATGTAAGAAAGAACATCGTTCTACGATTATTGTAGCCCACTTCACTGCCCTGGTGAGCGCTAGCGAGTTACGAGCGCATTCTGGCAAGCTGGCCAGCGTAACACCCCGCCAAGATGTGGGACGTTTCAGCCACAGGTGAACTTCACATCTGACCAGACAGAACGCCCATCAACGCCGCATCACCTAGCCACTCTCCCAAGTTGTGAAAACAAGACACGACCACAAACATAAAACACTGCATTATAAAACAAATCTGCACAACACTTCCCAAAATAATAGCATCATAACAATTATATCACGCTCAACGAGCAAGCTTCACCAAGCCTAGCCTACTAAGACAACAGCTCAGAGTGTCTTAGATTCTTGCTGTGATATACTGCACTTATATACTATCAAAAAGAAAGAGTTTTTATGGGAGGTTTTTATATTTTTAAATAGTGTTTTTGGCGGCGTTGCACTACAAGGGCAAGCCTAATATTTCTCCACTCTCAAACATACACTGACTGAACGGCGAAGGTTCTCCTGCAAACATACCCTCCCGTGACAAACAATCAGCCAAAACATTATCAGTGCCCTTAACATGCCACACATCCAACTTGTGTTCCGGCAGCAAAACAACACCTGGCACTGATTAACTGCCCAGTCCATCACAAGACTGGCACTTCTCTTCGCTCTTTCCGGCAACGGGGCCTGCCAATAACCTTTCACTAGTTCTACCTTCGTGATGAGCGAGGCAGCCCCGAAGCGGTCTATGGTGTCGTCAACTTTAGGTAATGGATAGGCGTCTGCCAGGGATAATGCTTCCACACTCTTGCAATCAACATACACACGGATCTTGCCACTTAGCTCAGGTTGCAAAGTTACTGCAACGACCACTCACGATATCCCTTATCCCTCAGACCCTTTTTCCACATCTAGTCGAGCTCTACTTTTGCGACAGGCTGTCGAGCAGGATTTATACGGTAGGGAATTAACTTGAGCCTTGCACTGTCTCCAGCCTCCATGTCGGATTCTACCCCGTACATCAGGCCTGGAGAAGCAGCAAACATGCGGACGTACTGCCACAGCCTAGTAAACAACTCCTCTTGTCGCTCAGGAACAAGAGGTTGCAACTTATCTCGAAGAACAACATGCCTAGTGCTCTCCCACAACCCAGCCGAGACCATAGTTTCTACACTATAGTCTCCCTCCTTCTCCACCCTTGTCTCTAGGACAGCCAGGTCATGAGAGGGACAATCTGTACCACCTGTGCAGTCACTCCCATAGTTCATAATTGCTAAGGCTTCCCCGCCGATACCGTACATGCGCACCCCCGCATTCCTTGCGACTACATCTGCCTGCACAGCATCACCGCCTTCAGCGACATGGCCAGATACAGTCGGTCTATGGTAGGGCTGTTGCATTTTTCTAGAGCAGCATTGGGAGGCTATGCGACGGCCAGGCGCATCCACTCCACAGCCAACCTCGCCAATCTGCTCAATGTCCTGATTTTGACCACCACCCTTAGCAGCCATGGGTCGACCCTGACCTGACAACCATGCCAAAGCCTCGTCGCCCACCTTGAACCACTGAAACAACGAGGCCAACGGTTTACTGACACTCAAGTGACCTGCTGGCGGAACCTCGTGCACCACATGAGTTGTGAGGCCTGGGTGCTCGGCACAAACAGTGGGGTATGGACCGATCAGGTGCTGGAGCGCTGCACACTGCTGCTCAGGCAGGTGCTCTAGCGCTTCCACAGCCACCTGACTCGTATCCCCCGCCCACTGCTCCACCGAGACATGACAATCCCGACTCTCCTCCACCTGTGCCCCACTGCCCCCCTCTCCTTCTCCACCTTGGCCGCTGCAGACCAACGCAGGGACAGTAGGCTGCTCAGGTGGTTGCCTCACAAACTCCTCTAACAGGTTCACCTGACATGCTTCCCCATCCTCGAGTTCAATAGCCCCGTTCCCACAACTCTCCTCCACTTGGGAACTACTCTGTCGCGGAGTGCCATCACACCCTACCATGTCACTAGGGGGGACAGGTTCTTGGGCCACTCAGGAGCTCACCTTTGGGTCAAGTACCGAGTCACCAAGGAGTGTCGCTGGGTCCAAACTCTCAACCCGACCACCAGCCTCGACTTTCTCCTTCCGACCCTTCCTCCGCTGGTCATAAACTTGGGTACTAGGCTGTGACACCTGAACGGACTGAGATCTCTCAAGCCCCTCTTGCTCCTCCCTACTCGTGTCGGCCGCCCTCTTGGCAACGAATAAGGGTGGAACCTCGGAAGTGGGCACCGCAAAGTCATTACCAAGAAGGAGGTCGACCCCCTCAACTGGCAACTTCTCCACCACACCCTCATCCAACTCCCGTGTCACACCGTCCACCTCAAGCTCCATTCTGACCAGCGGGTAGACCGCGTAGCATTGATGCCTTGAACCACCACAACCCGAGCCACGTTAACAGGCTTGCCAGTGAAATTCTTAACAAGTGTCTGGGAAGCGCCCGTATCACGCAACAACTCAAGCCTATTCTTCACACCAGCCCACCTCACAGTGCCATGCCCCCTATGACCACAAAAAGCATCACGGACGGGTGACGAGCCCTCCTGCTGCTTCTGCACTGACTGTGACTCCGCAACCGACGTATTACCCCGGGCAAACGCGGAAGACCTCAAAGACACACCAATGTTGCTCACTAGTGACACCACTGCTGTAGGTGGTGTGCTCGGACATGAGCGCGCAATATGCCCCTTCTCATGACACTTGAAACATTCCACCTCACTCTTGGACTTCCTCTGAGGTGAGAAAGGGCCCTGGCCTTTCTTAAACAGGAAGGGTTACAACTTGGGTTCATAATTGGCAACAGTACTCTTAAATGGATAATTATTTGTGTCATTAATTCGGGGGTGGGTGGAGTGGTACACCCCTGGTTACCTGCCTCAGCTCTCTGTGCAGACCCGCACCCACGAATCAATGACACCCTAAGGTCAGCCAGCTCAGCCGCCTTCTGCAGAGTTTTTGGTTGCTTTTCTTTAAGGTTAAGAGTCAAGTCACTGCCAGTACATTTAAAAAACTGTTCGAGCAACACTAGTTGTTTTACTGAATCAAAAGTAGTTGCCTTCTACGACCTTAACCAATTTTCAAATGCATCTGCCAGCTCTCTAGCGTGTTCCTGGAAAGTACTCTCCTTTCTTTTTGGAACCGCCCTAAACTTCAGCCTATAGGTCTCTGGCTGTAGCTCATACGCCCTCAGGACAGCCTCTTTCAACGTCTCATATTCAACACAAGACTCTAGGGGTAAAGCATCGTACGCCTTGAGTGCTTTCCCCGTCAATCGTGAAGAGACAAGGGCTGCCCACTTCTCCTCGGGCCATTGGTACTCCTGGCACTTTTTCTCGAACCGGAGACAAAATTCTGTAACTCCAAACTCATCAAACACTGGAACCAACTTAAGTAGATGCGACAGGGTCTGGTCATGGGCTCGACCCACCTGGGCGACCCGGTTCCTCGTCACCTCTACACAAGTTTTCTCAAGGTCAACATCGGCACGATACCTTTCAGACTCAAACTTGCGCTCAGACTCTCGCTCACGCTGCTCAAGCTCAGCCTCATGTTTTTTCTGCTCGAGCGACAGCTCAGCCTCTCATTGCCTGAGCTCAGTCTGTTGCTTAAGTTTGGTGAGCTCGAGCTGAAGCAACATCTCGGGAGAAAAACCCTGAGGAGAGGGTGCTACAACTGGGGACCCACCCAGTGAGTCACTTAGTAGAGGCATACCCAACCGCCAGCGGCCCTCGGCCTGCGGGAACATACTCGGCTCCGGACCCCGAGGGGGCGCCATGACAGGAGTTGAGTGGAATGGGGGCTGGGAAAAAGGTGCCCCAGCTCCCGCTCCACCCGAACCCCCATGCACCCCAACCAGCACACAGGCAACCAGCTCACTTCTCGACATACTGCTAGTACCGGAAAACCCTAGGACCATGGCTACACACTGCAGTCCGTACCGGTCTAGCCCCAACACCCGGTCCGCCGACATAGGCTTCCCCCAAAAAATCTGAGCATCCTCCTCATTGTTCACCAACCGAACGCCGTTAACCAACTCCACCTCCTCGCCTGTCTCTCGCACTGTGCCCTCACTATGCTCAGACCCGTCCAGTGACATGATGGAGTCAACAAAAAAAATTCTCAAGTCCAGACGAAAATAGCCAAACTTTCGTGTAGCTTTATTCACCAAAAAATATTAGAAGATGTTCTTGAGTGCAATACTAGGTCACCAATAACTCCAACAAGTTCTATGTATCCTCAAAACAATGTCTACTGCCAACAATGCGAGAAATAAATTCAACCCCAAATGGCAATAAGATTTCTCCAAAAAAAAATGCAATATTCAGTTCACTATATACTGGTCTAAGGTCGCCATTTGTTACGACCGGCACTACGAAATAAACAAGGGCACTTAATATTGGACTAGAATCACTAGATGATAGGCTATATCTGCAACAACGGTACGCTAATTCCAAACCCTCAAACTATTACGCCGGTGAACAAAACACTTAAAACCCTCCAGAGTTAATCCACTGGATAACGGGGTATCAATTAACTGGGTTTTAGTGCACTTCTACAAAGGCTTTCCGGTGACGGCAAAGCCTACTCACAACAGGAGTACTTTACGTTAATAAAATGCTCTTAAGTAATAACAATGCTTGAATAAACTATAATAAGATTTAATAAAGGAGTATATGCTTACGTTAACTATAGGTGAGTCTGTACTGTACTCAACACTAACCTCTACAATGCTCTATGAAAGCACTGGAAGTCTAGTCCTACAGCAATCAGATAAAGAATCTTCTGAAAACGTCTGATGCTCTAAGAATGCTCGTTAATATAGAAGAGAAATAATGCAGGGGCAGGACACCAAAGCGTGTATCTTAAATACACCAATAAGTAGGATACATATATATAAAACAAGGAGTGCAACAACTCTGTGACAGCACTAATGATCGTCACTCAAAACTGTACTTCCTTAGCCAACGTAACAGCCAAACTGGGTTGTGCACTATGCATCAACCTAGGCTAAAATAAGGCGTGAATAATTCCTAAAGCATACACATTGAAAGTTAATAAACACAATGCTGTCTTTCTCACTAATAAAGTCTAGCAGTGGCATAAAAGGTACTAAGAAACTAGGCAGAGCGCAAGCATGCTCGTAGCCTACTGTCTCCCCTTGAACAGATTTCCCTTATGTTTCGTTAAGTGATTTGGAGGCTCTCTTGGTAAGTCCAGATCTCAAGTATCTGGTCTTACCCTGGCACTCCACAAAGGTCAACAAAATGAGGTAGCAAGTATGCAGGTGAGATTAGGCAAGAGCCCTTCACTTGTATACTGCTACACTCGCAAAGGAAAATATGCACAAGGGTTACAGGCTAGCTAGCTTGTCGATGTTGTACAGGCTCTGACTTGCCACATACATAACTCAGACAACGACCAAAGATACCTTCCACTGTCTAGCATTAAATAATAAGAGAGAACAGCTCAATAATTAGAAGCACTCCAACACTATGGTACCATTTGACTATGACTCTAATAATCCCTAAAACTAGTACAACCATATATGGAGAGCTGGTGCTGGTAATACGACTGGCCGACTATGGAAGTCGTATGCAGAACCAGAAGGGATTAGTAATAGAATAAAGAGAGAAGTATGAAAACGAAGAAGTTCAGAGAGAGAGATAGTAGTATAGAGGGTTATATGGAGACAGATTGCAAGGGACATGTAGGACCAAGCACACTACGCCAAGCTCTGCTGGAGAAACGCGCGGAGCCCCAGCACCAACACTAGGACAGCGGCACCCAATCACAGACCACTACGTCATGAAATGCAGGAGTCTTTAGACGCGCCAAGCGGGCCAGCCAATCAAGGGTCTGGGAAAGCCGCGCGCGCGAGCGGGAAAACTCCTCCGAGTGAGGGAGGCAGGACATACAAACACACGCACATATTACCACCACGCTGCCTACATCGCTCTTTCTCCTTAACTTTACACAATGCATCTTATATTCTATCAATGATATAAAATACTTCCAAGTGTCACAGACAAGAAAAAAGACCACACTGATCTGTCTGCGACAATATGAACTCTATGAAAGAAAGAACATCGTTCTACGATTATTGTAGCCCACTTCACTGCCCTGGCAAGCTGGCCAGCATAACAAATTAATGAAGTATGGCTAGGACACAAAGAGGTGACACTATCTCAATTCCCTCTCTTGGTCCCAGAAATTCTTCCTAAACTGGATAATATCGTTTAATAATAGCCAGAATAAACAGCAAAATGCGTCATAATCGTCAAGGGCTTAAGGGAATGCCTTGGGTGTTCTTGGATAAACCTGGAACTTTTTTGATGACCAGAGTTCCGTCATAATTAGAATAACATCGTCAGTGGCTAGTAACTACAGTCTATTCACAATACTTAAGCCAAAGTCTTGACCATTAACCTGTTGTAACTCAAAAGAGCTACAGGAAATGGGCTGTATATTTCCACACCCATATCCCGGTTGTCTTCCCAAATGGTAGAAATATTAACTCGATTTGTCTATTCCTTCTTGAATTATAAGAATTTAGTGATTAAGATTCTGTCGGAATTATAGTGAATGGCCTAATTGGGGCTGGTGTGCGCGTGGAGTAGAGCAGGGAGCGGGATGTAACATTAACACCAGTAATGATCCAAACCAGTGCACCGCAGAAAATTACTTATCTATCTATCTATCTGTTGCCTGACGCCGTGATCCCCGAAGGGGTGGCCACGAACGAACCGCCCCCATGCACCTCTGTCCCCAGTCAGTCGACGCCCCTCCCCCCAACCAGCACCGCCTTCGTTCATGTACTTCCTCACTCCATCCTTCCGCCTCTCATTCGGTCTACCTCTCCCTCTCTGTCCCTCCACCTCGCTCTCGTACACCCTCTTAGTCATTCCCTCGCTTTCCATATGTTCCACATGGCCGAACCATCTCAAGTTGTTCCTTTTCACACTTTCCAACACATCTACCTCCACACCACACCTCCTTCTTACTTCCTCATTAGTCTGTATATCCCTCCAAGTAACTCCGCACGCACTCCTTAAGTAATTCATTTCCACTGCTCTCACTCTTGGTCTGAGTCTCTCAACCAACGTCCATGCTTCGCTTCCGTAAGTCAGTGTCGGGATTACCACACTGTCATGCAAGGACTTCTTCACTTCCATACTGACCACCCTATTTCTTGTTACTGCTTTTAGCGTTCCTACAACCCTCTTCCCCTGTTGTACCCTCTCCCGCACTTCTTCATCCATAGTCCCATCTTTACTTAACACACTGCCCAGATACTTAAAAGAGTTGACGATCTCCATAGCCTGACCGTTCAGCTTCACCTCACACTCTGTGACTTCACCCCTTTCGAAGACCATAACCTTGCTCTTCCCCGCATTTACCTTCAAATTCCGTTTTTCGCACACTCTTCCAAACTCATTTACCAGACCCTGCAACTCTCATTCATTATCACTCATCAGAACTGTATTATCCGCAAACAGCAGTATAGGTAGCTTCCACTCAATTCCCTCCCTTTTCAGCGATACACCAACATCCACTGCTCTTGATAGTATTTCTTTCATGACTCCATCCATATATACAGTAAACAACCACGGGGACATCACACACCCCTGTTTCAAACCAACATTGAGGTCAAAGAACTCGCTCTGCTCACTCTCCACATGTACTGCTGCCTTTGCACCCTCATACATGCTCTTCACTGCTTTCAGCAACTTGCCCTCTACTCCGTATATTCTAAGTACTTGCCACAAACCTTCTCTATCCACTCTGTCATTGGCCTTCTCCAAGTCCATAAAGGCAACATACACCTTTTGTTTCTTCTCCAGATATTTCTCCACAACACAATTCAGGGTAAAAATCTGATCTACACATCATCTTCCCTTCCTAAAACCTCCCTGCTCGTCGCCTATCCATTTCTCCGTTCTCACTCTCACTCTCTCAATCACTACCCTACTGTATACCTTCCCTACTACGCTTAGAAGACATATTCCTCGGTGGTTACCACACACTCCTCTTTCCCCTTTGCCCTTATATAGGGGGACTATTATGCCAGTCTTCCAGTCATCGGGTGCATTCCCCTTCTCCCATGCTAGTTTGCACATTTTCCATACCCATTCTATCACTATCTCACCACCATACCTCAACATTTCCCCACACACTCCATCTGTTCCTGGTGCTTATGACTAATTCCAATCACTCATGTAGCAAAACAGCTAAGTGAAATTAACAGGCCAAAAGTGGAGAAATTACCCCTAAGTTCTAATGTTAACATTCCCAGTTCCACCAATTCAAGTGTCAAATCAATATCCCCGAATGCACAACTGATAAGTGCACCTAATATACAAGTTACCACCAGTGCTACTGGCTCCCTGATTGAAAACAAAGCCAAAATATCTAGCGTGCCCTTGTGTCCCTGGAATCACCTTTCCAGGACAACGCAGACTAAAGAAACACTATCCACACTCACCGAACCAGAGTTAAGCATTCAGCCTCTTGGCTTGAACTTCATTTTTTAATCTGTTCTCAATACTCCTAGGTTAGAAAGGAGGACTACTGATTCTAGACTTAGTGAGAAAACTTATATCTCGGCATCTGTCCCCAACCAACAATTTAGTTGCAGCGGCCATCGGACAGTCAGTGGCGCCACTTCCTTATGTGGGCCCGAGATTGAGTCACTAGTCAAGTTGAAAGTAGTTGATAAGTTCCGAAGTTGTCGTGGCGCTAACAGACAGTAATCTACCAGTCTATTGGCCACTCCAAGTGAACTTAGTGCCTTGCACACAAGTCTGCCCAAAACTTCTAAGCACGACTTTGCATATACCCTTACTGTACCAGAGGGTATTACTATAAATGTAACCTCCAGTACCAAGCATTGTGGCCTAAAATGGCTTCAAAGACGAGAGAGCACAACCTCTCACCCCGAAAGCTGGACGAGTACTGAGCCATCCTGCCTGTGGGACTTTAGACACACTCTGAGAAGTGTTGCCAAGGTCTCAAAGCAGTGTTTACAAGTCATGGTGCCTGGTACCGCTCGGTACAAGGACCGAATACTACTGATGAACATCATACGGCGCTGGTACTAGCGAGTAAATTTCTTACTGTTGGCCATTGTACGTCACTGGTACAGAACGGGTTAAGCACCTCTGTTCAGACTCAGGATATTTTTTTAAATTAATTGTCCTACGCCTGGAGCGAAATTTATTCCAACCAAGTGCAAGGGATCTATCTATCTATCTATTGCCTGACGCCGTGATCCCCGAAGGGGTGGCCACGAACGAACTGCCCCCATGCACCTCTGTCCCCAGTCAGTCGACGCCCCTCCTCCCAACCAGCACCGCCTTCATTCATATACTTCCTCACTCCATCCTTCCACCTTTCCTTCGGTGCACCTCTCCCTCTCTGTCCTTCCACCTCGCTCTCGTACACCCTCTTAGTCAATCTCTCACTTTCCATATGTTCCATATGGCCGAACCATCTCAAGTTGTTCCTTTTCACACTTTCCAGCACATCTACCTCCACACCACACCTCCTTCTTACTTCCTCATTCGTCTGTCTATCCCTCCATGTAACTCCGAACGCACTTCTCAAGTAACTCATTTCCACCGCTCTCACTCTTGGTCTGAGTCTCTTCCCGAACGTCCATGCTTCGCTTCCGTAAGTTAGTGTCGGGATTACCACACTGTCATGCAAGGACTTCTTCACTTCCATACTGACCACCCTATTTCTTGTTACTGCTTTCAACGTTCCTACAACCCTCTTCCCCTGTTGTATCCTCTCCCGCACTTCTTCATCCATAGTCCCATCTTTACTCAACACACTGCCCAGATACTTAAAAGAGTTTACGATCTCCATAGCCTGACCGTTCAACTTCACCTCACACTCTGTGACTTCACCCCTTGCGAAGACCATAACCTTGCTCTTCCCTGCATTTACCTTCAAATTCCATTTTTCACACACTGTTCCAAACTCATTTACCAAACCCTGCAACTCCCATTCATTATCGCTCATCAGAACTGTATCACCCGCAAACAGCAATATAGGCATCTTCCACTCATTTCCCTCCATTTTCAGCGATACACCAACATCCACTGCTCTTCCTAGTATTTCTTTCATGACTCCATCCATATATACAGTAAACAACCACGGGGACATCACACAGCCCTGTTTCAACCCAACACTCAGGTCAAAGAACTCGCTCTGCTCATTCTCCACACGTACTTCCGCCTTTGCACCCTCATACATGCTCTTCACTGCTTTCAGCAACTTGCCATCTACTCCGTATATTCTAAGTAGTTTCCAGATGCCTTCTCTATCCACTCTGTCATAGGCCTTTGTTACGACCGGGCACTCGGGTACACTAGGGCTCTTACACAGGACTCGAGTATGGCTCGCTGCCACAACGGAAACACACGATCCCAACCCCAGAGTACTGCCAGCCGAACAAAAAACGCCACTACCCTCCAGAGTTCTATCTGCTATAACGGGGTATACAAGAACTCGGTACTAGCGTTTCACACAACAGACTAATAACAAGACGGGAGTTATCTAGTCTGGTCAACAATCAAACAAAGAAGAAAGTACTACAACACTAAAGAATAGTGTTGGCCGAAGCCGAAGTAATCCACCCTTGAACTAAGAACTTAAGAAGTCCTCCACCCTCTACTTCGGATCGGCACTATTACGTTACGTTAAACAATAGTCCTCGAGCATCAAGCAAGGAATCTTCTGATAAGTTAGATGCTTCTCGAATACTCATAAGAAGTAAGTATCGGATTTTGAACAGCAATTTAATGAATAACTCACTGGTAATTAAAGGCTTTAAATTGACATAAGAAGAATTATAAGAATAAGCAATAGGATATGGCAAACATTAAGAAGAAGTACTCCGACAATGCACTGGCAATAGCCTACTAAGATTGTGCTCGTGGGCCACTAATCTCTGAAGTAGCTAAGCGTGCCACACATGAAATCAATAGTGCTTAAACAATAATATACATAAGGAGAAGCTTCAATACTATGCTGTATCTGCTGGTCGAGCAAAGTCTAGCTGGGATATCTAAGGTTAAGAGACAATGGCTGAGCAAGCGGCTCGTAGCCTAGCGAGGTCCTTAAGACTGTGCGGCCAAATTACGGTAATTGACGGGATGCTCTCTTGAGAGATCCAGATCACTAGTATCTGGTTCTCTCCTGGCGATCCTCTCAAAGTCAAGCAAATGAGATAGCACAGTGTTGGGTGGCACAGGCAAAAGCCCTCACTCGCAACACAGTGCTAAACTCCCACGGTACACAGTCAGAAAGACCACCTAGGCGTTCCACGTCTCCGTTGCAATTGTACTGGTTCAACCGCAACCTAGTACTCATAGGAAATCACAACTCAGAAACCCTATCCCAGTCTAGCATTGCCTAAACCAGCAGAAAACAGGAACATGAATAATCGCACACAGGGAAATGCATATACGAGTGCAACAAACATCAATCAATCCTATTCTAGTTAACCCTTCCAAAAATAGGCTATCTAACAGGCACTTATCTCGTGAGAACTCAAGCGATAATACTTTGGCTGACTAAATCTGCACCAAAGGGGTCATGGAGGTTAAACAGGGACGAGAAGAGAAGAAGATAGGCTGTTCAGAGAGTAGAGAAAGTTCACATCAGTCGGAAGAATATGGATAGTTGCAAGGGATATGAGAAGTCGCTTTGCCTGATGAGTTCTGAAGAAATAGTGGCAAGAACCTCTCTTTTTATACTCGGCCCTCTAGCGGCATATCTCAAACTACTTAAGGACCGCCCACTGGCAATCATGACGTCATATTCTCTCTCAATCTGGGATCGACAAAGAACTTCCCACGCGCTGAAAGGGAGGAAGGGAGGAGGGAGGAGGGAATTAGGCCTATCTGCCCGCGTGGCGCACTCACTGGTCCCCGTTACGTAATATCTCTCTCTCTCTCCTCTCATCATTACATATAAGTCCCACACACAATACTTATAACTAATGATATAAAATAGAACTCGTTGACTCAGATGAAAACAAAATACATATTTATAATACTTATAGTACAACGGCTCACATAAACTAAGTTAGGAAACTCTACACAGACTACAGCCAAAGTTCCTGCCCTGACGATCCTAGCGAGAGTGGGGCCTGACTGGGCGTTCTGTACAGCATGCTCATACTCGACATGCGTCACACCTCCCCCAAGATTTTACTTGCTCAACCCTGAGCTAAAATCTGATATACAGAACCCCATCAAACCCCTCACACCCAGCGACCGCATGGCACTAAAACAACGCTGAGTTTATCACTAAAACACATCTTATAAAAAAAAATTCACATTTCATAACTCCTCCCAACAATAGTAAAAGACATAATATCATGCTCCCAGAGCGAGCTTACAGCAGCTCAGCCGTTTGATAGTTCGTGGACTACTCAAACACTATAGGCTATGACAAACTTATACAATTATCTATATCAAAAAGAAAGAGTTTTTATATGATTTTTATATTTTAATATGTTTTTTTCCGGCTGCACTATAAGGGCAGCCTATTTTCTTCTATACCAAACGCTCAACAATCCTGCTTTAACGACCCAATACGCTGGGCTACAACCGCGAGCCAACAAGCACCAAGCGCAAAATACTACTCAAACCAAAGCAGGAGGCTACCCGTGTGTCAATCTCTTCGGATCATACACCTTGATAGCCTACGACTGATCATCTTCCCTCGATAAACTATCCGCAATCACATTGTCACATCCCGCAATATGCCGGATGTCCAGGTTATACTCCTGCAACATCAATGACCACCGGTTAGTCTCATATTGCGATTGTGAAATTGATTTAGGAATCTCAAAGGGTGATGATCAGTGTAGATAACCACGACTGGGCCATAGGCTGGAACATACACCTCGAAGTGCCTGAGTGACAGCACAATCGCCAGTAATTCCTTTTCTATTGTAGAATAGTTCTTTTGTGCAGCATTGAACTTCTTAGAAAAGAACTTACTGGGTGTTCCACACCTTCATTGTCTGTCTGTAGCAAGACGGCACCAGCCCTACACCACTAGCATCTGTTGCCAGCTGAAAAGGCCTGTTAAAGGTCTGGGGCCCTGAGTATCGGGTGAGTACACAGCAAATGCTTCACTAAATTAAAAGCCTTTTCACACTCAGGCGCCCACAAAAACTTTTTGTCTTTAGATAACAAATCTGTGAGAGGTGCCAACACCGTAGAGTAACCTTTTATAAAGCGTCTGTAGTAGCCTATCATACCCAAGAATCTCATGATCTGCTTCTTGGTGGTTGGGTGCGGAAATTTATTGATAGCCTGTACCTTGTTCTGAGGAGGGCACACCTGTCCCCTTCCCACTACAAACCCAAGGTACTGCACAGTGGCTTTTACGAAGTCACACTTTGCCAAATTTACTACCAGACTTGCTTCACTAAGTTCCGGAACAAGGTCTCCAGGTGCTCACAATGGCTCTCAAAGTCGTCATCATAAATGATTACATCGTCCAAGTATACGGTGCAATTTGGAATGTCCTTGACAATTCATTCATCGAGGTTCTGAAACGTTGCTGGTGCATTCTTAAGTCCGTAGGGCATAACATTACACCGGTAACGTACTCCCGTCCACCACAAAACCACATACCTCTTTAGCGCGCTCGGACAAAGGTACTTGCCAGTAACCTTTTACTAAATCAACTTTAGACAAAAACTGAGCATTACCAATTTTATCAACACTATCATCACCCGAGGAAGAGGATATGGGTTAGTTGGAGTCAAACCGTTTAGCCTACGAAATCAATACAGAAGCGTACCTTGCCATCTGGTTTAGGCTGCAGTGTTACGGGGGAAGGTCCATTTAACGGTACCTTTCTCTGATCAACCCTCTACCGAGCATATACTCCAACTCATCCCTCAGAGCGGGTAGTTTTATGGGGGGCACACGGTATGGATTGACTTAAAAGGGTAGATGTTGCCCCACGTCAACATCATGCATAGCCTGAGTAGTGAGGCCTGGATGTTCAGCGAATACAGTGGGGTATAAACCGAGCAACTGACGGATAGCTTCAAATTGCGGCTCAGGCAAATGGGCTATAGCCTCGTCAGCCCTTAGGCTCGAGTTTCCCGCCCACTGATCCGCTGAAACATGGTGATCCCAGCTATCCTCCTCTGAAGCTTGACTGTCCCCCTCTCCTTCTCCTTCTCCACCACGGCCGCAACAAGCCAACACAGGGACAGTGAGAGGCTCAGAGGGGCGCCTCACATACTCTTTTATCAGGTTCACGTGACATAACTGATTCTTCTTCCTCCTGTCTGGAGTGGCAACAAGGTAATCTAGGTCCGAAATTTTCTCCACAATTTTATAGGGTCCAGTATACTTCGCCGACAAGGGGTTACCCACCAAAGGCAACAAAATCAACACCTCCTGTCCACAATGAACTCCCGGAGCTTCACTTTGCGATCATACCTGTCCTTCATTAAAGCTTGTGACCCTGTTAAATTCCGACCTGCCATCTCCAGACTCTTAAGCATGCGCTCACGGCTTTCAAACACATACTTCAACAAGGAACAAGGCGGCACAGTTCCTTCCCAAATTTCCCGCAGCATATTAAGGGGGCCCCTGACTCGGTGTCCAAAAATCAGCTCGTTTGGACTAAATCCCAGGCTCTCACCAGGCACTTCCCGAGCAGCAAACAGTACATACGGCAATCCAAGATCCCAATCTCTTCCGTTATCAGCACAATAACACCTGAGCATGCTTTTAAGGGTGGCATGCCACCGCTCAAGCACCCCTTGGCTCTCAGGGTGATACGCTGACGATACCACCGCCCGTATTCCATGCTGTTGCATTGTTTGCTTAAAGAGATTGGAGGTGAAATTGGACCCCTGATCAGACTGAATCTCCTCCGGGTACCCGTACCTTGAAAAGTACCACAACAAGTTACTGACTACCGTCTTAGCCATGCCGTTTTTCATGGGGTATGCATCGGGGTATCTAGTGGCAACATCCATGATGGTTAACAAAAATTTATTACCAGCCTTTGTGGGAGGGAGGGGACCAACCATGTCAACAACAATCTTACTAAAAGGTGGCCCAATTACAGGAATAGGGTGCAACGGAGCTTTAGGAATAACTTGGTTTGGTTTCCCGACCCGTTGACAAATATCACATGAGTTTATCCAGGACTGCACATGAGACTTCATCCCCGGCCACCAAAACAACTTCCCCAAAGCCGCCACCGTTTTTCTTACCCCCAAATGTCCTGCCAGCGGTGTGTCATGCGCCAAACTCAGTAGGCTATCCCTGCACTCCCGCGGCACCATCAACTGGTCCACTACCCCGGACCCCATCTTCCAGCTACGGTTAGGGTCTTGAAAACGCCGATACAGGATGCCATCTAAATAAAAAAAATCTCCCGGCTGTGCATCACCGTCCTCGTCGAGCTCCACAGCTCCATTAGCACACGTTTGGAGCTCAGGGTCCTCCAGCTGCAACCGACGTATATCTGAGGGTGCCAAGCGATCTAACTGCTCCCGGAGCAATGCATGACCCTCCCCGATACTGAGCTGCTCCCTCTGTCTCTCTCGATGTTCATAACGTTGCTGTCGTGGAGACTCGTCATGCCCAGCCTCGTCACTCTCGATGACAGGCCCAGGGCTACTCCAGAACTAAGTAATGGTGCTAATACTGAATCACCCAGGAGAGCCGCCGAGTCAAAACTCTTAAAACCAACTCCAGCTTTAGCCTCCTCCTGTTGATCGTTCCTCTGCTGGTCTGAAGACGGAGGACTAGGCGGTGACACTTTAGCTGCCCGAGCTCGGGTGACAGCACACGCCATGGGTTGTGCCTGCACCGCTCGACCCACTCTCGCTCTTCCCTACTCACGTCGGCCGGCCTCTCGGCAACGACTAAGGGTAGAACCTCAGAAGCGGGCATTGCAAAGTCGTTGCCGAGAAGAAGGTCGACGCCCTCCACTGGCAGTTTCTCCACAATCCCAACATCCAATTCACGTGCCACACCATCCACCTCCAACTCCAACCGCACCAGCGGGTATGACCGAGTTGCATTAATACCCTGCACCACCACCACCCGAGCCGCATTTATAGGGTAGCCAGTCAAGTTTTTCATCAAAGTCTGGGAAGCACCTGTATCACGCAAGACCTCTACTCCATGCTTGCGCCCCGCCCACATCACGCAACCCCGTCCTCTATGGTCGCAAAAAACATCCTGAGCAGGGTTCGAGCCTCCCAGGTGCTTCTGCATTGGCTGTGCCTCAGCCTCTGACGAACTGCCCCGGGCAAACTCAGAAGGCTTCAGAGACACACCAATGTTGCAGGCCAAAGACACAGCTGCTGTAGGTGGTTTGCTAGGACAGACTCTTGCAAAGTGCCCCTTTTTATGACATTGATAACACTCTAACTCCCCTTTGGGCTTCCCTTGGTACTGGGAAGGGCCCGGCCCTTCTTAAATGGGACGGTGCTAGTCTTGTGGTCAGTCTTGGTATCATAACTCTTGTACTTGTTTGCATAAGATATATTACTAACTCGGGGGGGTGGGGCGTCACGCCCCTTGTTACCTGCCTCACTACGCTGGGCAGACCCGCACCCACGAATTAATGATAGCCGGAGGTCAGCCATCTCAGCTGCCTCCTGTAGAGTTTTTGGATTCTTTTCTTTAATAGTTAAAGTCATTTCTGCACCTGTACACTTATAAAACTGCTCGAGCAGAAACAGCTCAGTCAACTGTTCGGCCGTCTCAGCTTTCTCAGAACGTGTCCAGTTTGTAAGTGCATCTTTTAAGTCCCGGGCATGTTCAAGAAAGGTCGCCTCCCTAGTCTTTGTAACACCCCGAAACTTCAATCGATATGTTTCTGGTTGCAACTCGTATGCCCGTAGGACAGCTCTCTTCAATTCTGGGTAGTCAATGCAAGACTCTAAAGGCAGTGCATCATAAGCCTTCAGACCCTTACCCGTAAGTCTTGAGGAGACCAGAGCTGCCCACTTCTCTTCAGGCCAATTATGCTCCCTACACTTCTTCTCAAAACGATTAAAAAATTCTGTGACTTCAGTTTCACTAAATGCCGGCACCAATTTGACTAAGTGAGACAAGGACTGTTCTCTTACTTGGCCCTCCCGGCCCATCCGAATCCCTGTCGACTCTGCACGAGTCTTATCTAAGTCTATTTGAGCACAATATTTCTCTGAGTCGTACCTAAGCTCAGCCTCGTGCCTCCTAGTCTCATTCTCCGCCTCAATCTCATGCCTCCTAGTCTCATTCTCCTGCCTCCTAGACTCATTCTCCTGCCTCCTAGACTCAGCCTCAATCTCCTGCTTCCTAGCCTCATTCTTCGCCTCAATCTCCTTCTCATGCCTCCTAGACTCATTCTCCATCTCCTGCTTCCTAGCCTCATTCTCCATTTTAGCAAGCTCGAGTTTAAATATCATCTCAGGAGATAGGCCGGAAGAGGGAGCTGCCACTACTGAAGGAGGGGGGGCAAGAACTGGGGAACCACCATACGCACCGCCCGAGGGCACTCCAATCTTCCAATTCTCATCCCTCTGTGGGAGAGTGCTAACCTCCGGCAACTGAGTGGACGGCACTGTGGGAGTCGAGTGAGAGGGGATCTGGGGAGGAACCCCCCCAAACGCCCTCTCCTCCGAAACCCCATGTCGCCCACGCAACACCCAGGAAATCAGCTCCCCCTTGGACATCCCTCCTACATTGGATAGACCCAAAACCTTGGCTATCAGGTGCAAGCCATAAACATTCACCCCAGTCAGCCTCTCCTCCGTCACGTGGTACTGCTTACTCACAAAAAGTCTAGCATCCTCCTCACTAGTTACTAACGGCACCTCCTCAAATAGCATCTCTCGCTCCTCGTCAGTACTAGGGCCCGACATACTGAAGTTCACCAAAAAATTCTCGAGACAAAAGTGTTAAACTCCCTTATGCAAGCACTAATTACTAAATTAACTGGAGTCTCTTAAATGCTCTCCTAATTGCCTTACAAAAAAAAATATTCTTCAATATGTACGCTAAAGTACCAACAAACAAATGTTGTACAACTCTGCAAAAAATTATACTGTTCACAAAATCCTAAGCAAGGTCGCCATTTGTTACGACCGGGCACTCGGGTACACTAGGGCTCTTACACAGGACTCGAGTATGGCTCGCTGCCACAACGGAAACACACGATCCCAACCCCAGAGTACTGCCAGCCGAACAAAAAACGCCACTACCCTCCAGAGTTCTATCTGCTATAACGGGGTATACAAGAACTCGGTACTAGCGTTTCACACAACAGACTAATAACAAGACGGGAGTTATCTAGTCTGGTCAACAATCAAACAAAGAAGAAAGTACTACAACACTAAAGAATAGTGTTGGCCGAAGCCGAAGTAATCCACCCTTGAACTAAGAACTTAAGAAGTCCTCCACCCTCTACTTCGGATCGGCACTATTACGTTACGTTAAACAATAGTCCTCGAGCATCAAGCAAGGAATCTTCTGATAAGTTAGATGCTTCTCGAATACTCATAAGAAGTAAGTATCGGATTTTGAACAGCAATTTAATGAATAACTCACTGGTAATTAAAGGCTTTAAATTGACATAAGAAGAATTATAAGAATAAGCAATAGGATATGGCAAACATTAAGAAGAAGTACTCCGACAATGCACTGGCAATAGCCTACTAAGATTGTGCTCGTGGGCCACTAATCTCTGAAGTAGCTAAGCGTGCCACACATGAAATCAATAGTGCTTAAACAATAATATACATAAGGAGAAGCTTCAATACTATGCTGTATCTGCTGGTCGAGCAAAGTCTAGCTGGGATATCTAAGGTTAAGAGACAATGGCTGAGCAAGCGGCTCGTAGCCTAGCGAGGTCCTTAAGACTGTGCGGCCAAATTACGGTAATTGACGGGATGCTCTCTTGAGAGATCCAGATCACTAGTATCTGGTTCTCTCCTGGCGATCCTCTCAAAGTCAAGCAAATGAGATAGCACAGTGTTGGGTGGCACAGGCAAAAGCCCTCACTCGCAACACAGTGCTAAACTCCCACGGTACACAGTCAGAAAGACCACCTAGGCGTTCCACGTCTCCGTTGCAATTGTACTGGTTCAACCGCAACCTAGTACTCATAGGAAATCACAACTCAGAAACCCTATCCCAGTCTAGCATTGCCTAAACCAGCAGAAAACAGGAACATGAATAATCGCACACAGGGAAATGCATATACGAGTGCAACAAACATCAATCAATCCTATTCTAGTTAACCCTTCCAAAAATAGGCTATCTAACAGGCACTTATCTCGTGAGAACTCAAGCGATAATACTTTGGCTGACTAAATCTGCACCAAAGGGGTCATGGAGGTTAAACAGGGACGAGAAGAGAAGAAGATAGGCTGTTCAGAGAGTAGAGAAAGTTCACATCAGTCGGAAGAATATGGATAGTTGCAAGGGATATGAGAAGTCGCTTTGCCTGATGAGTTCTGAAGAAATGGTGGCAAGAACCTCTCTTTTTATACTCGGCCCTCTAGCGGCATATCTCAAACTACTTAAGGACCGCCCACTGGCAATCATGACGTCATATTCTCTCTCAATCTGGGATCGACAAAGAACTTCCCACGCGCTGAAAGGGAGGAAGGGAGGAGGGAGGAGGGAATTAGGCCTATCTGCCCGCGTGGCGCACTCACTGGTCCCCGTTACGTAATATCTCTCTCTCTCTCCTCTCATCATTACATATAAGTCCCACACACAATACTTATAACTAATGATATAAAATAGAACTCGTTGACTCAGATGAAAACAAAATACATATTTATAATACTTATAGTACAACGGCTCACATAAACTAAGTTAGGAAACTCTACACAGACTACAGCCAAAGTTCCTGCCCTGACGATCCTAGCGAGAGTGGGGCCTGACTGGGCGTTCTGTACAGCATGCTCATACTCGACATGCGTCACACCTTCTCCAAGTCCAAAAAGGCAACATACACCCTTTGTTGCTTCTCCAGATATTTCTCCACAACACAATTCAGGGTAAAAATCTGATCTACACATCCTCTTCCCTTCCTAAAACCTCCCTGCTCGTCGCCTATCCATTTCTCCGTTCTCACTCTCACTCTCTCAATCACTACCCTACTGTACACCTTCCCTACTGCGCTTAAAAGACATATTCCTCGGTGGTTACCACACATTCCTCTCTCCCCTTTGCCCTTATAAAGGGGGACTATTATACCAGTCTTCCAGTCATCGGGTGCATTCCCCTTCTCCCATGCTAGTTTGCACATTTTCCATACCCATTCGATCACTATCTCACCACCATACCTCAACATTTCCCCACTTACTCCATCTGTTCCTGGTGCTTTCCCCAACTTCACTCTTTTCATGCCTTCCCACACTTCTGACCTCCTGATCCCCAGGGGATACTTTAGATTTATCCCATAGGTCCAGTGTGAATATGTGTACCCAAAGTCGCCCTAAGTCGAAGCAGCGTAGAAACCTTGCCAAACAGTTGTTGAAATTGTTTGGGACAAAACCTAGCTTGGACGTATGAAAAGTTACCTGAAAGCCGAAGACTCCAAGCGCGACGTTACGTCCCTGCGGCTTGAAAAGATACCACCCCGTGATTACCTGCCCTTCCACGCCCAATCTCGTTCTACCAGTGCTTCTATAGACTTCTAAAATATCCTTTAAGTGTTTTTCTAAGTTTTGTAACGGTAACAATGATTATCATGAGGGTTTACATCCATGTATGCCAAGATTCTATTCAGACTTAACATAATATCGTAGAGCTTTCATCTATTCCCTTCTTTGTTTAATTCTTGTCATCCCAATTATAGGGAAACATTCCACACATCTTTCATCTGGGAAAACATAATATTATACATACTTCCTCGAATTCAGGCTCCCGAATTCCTTGAGTAAGAAATATATATATAATATTTCCTGTTATATATACATACACCTTACACGTAAATCCAGAATACTTCGTGCAGGCCTGAGTTTATTCATTCCTTATTATTTAATTTATCTTGATGGAGTTTGTGTCCATCCTTGTCACTTGTTGATTAATTTTACATTTATTTTGTTAATCCTTTTTCATTAACTTGTTGTTCAATTAGAACTTTGTATTGTCCTTCTTGTCCATAAATTCAGAGTCACGGCTCTATTGTCGCAGTAACTTATAATCTAGCTTTGTTTGAGTAATTACTCAGTGTATTTGAAGACAATATCTGTGTGATTTTGAGACTTATTTATCTCTGTGTATTTATGATTATTCCTATTACATGATTTATAATTGAGTTTTCCAGAGATACGTTACCACTTTACCTTATTATTTAAGAAATAAAACTTGTGTTTCCTATACTTGAGTTTTGTGTCCATTGTTTATTGCTTGTGTGGGTAGGTATCCAAGTTGAATATAACTGCTGATCCCGACGTTGGAATCGCAATCAGAATATATCACGTTTGCTTGAAAAATGTGGAATAACAGTAGTTTTATCTAAACCGATACACCCTTGCCTTATCTCGTCAGAGCCAGATGTGAGGGGGGCAGGAGTGAGACTGTTTAGGCTTTCTGTGGAGATCTTCAATGCAGGTACAGTATTATTACGTAACTCGTAACTCGGAACTAATCAAGGTTGGCCGAGTCGCAGAAACAACACTAAGTTGTGCAGGATATATTACTGTCATATGAGGGTCGTAATAAACCTTAAATTTATCTTGTGCACCTGAATTGTATAATAATTCGCTCTTCTGATCGGCTCCGTGAACAACCTGGGTAAACTGGCTTAAACCACCTAGGTTACTGCAACTTGGTGTCGGCTGTCCCGAACGATTATTTTTACAATTCTTAGATATCTTACTTGTCCTTTCTACCTTAGGATTACCTTTTAAAGATCCAAAAATAGGATTCAAGCCAGCAGGCTGGTTGTTTGATGATGGTCTGGCTGGAGGAGGTAGTGTCTCTTCTGTTTGCGATGGCGAGAGCAAGGTGACTCGAGGCATGAAGGGCTCAGTAGATGATGAGGTCTTGTTTGGTGTTGTTGGGATAGAAGCACTGGCTATGGCTACCCCTTGTGTTTCTGATAAGTTGCATCGTCGTGCATGCAGCGGAACTGGTTTGCGGGTCGGAAGCGGTGAGGGCTGGTTGATATTAAGTGAGGTACATTTTCCAGGATTCTTGCTTGTGTCTTTCGTATTATTTTTCAGTGTATTTCGGAGGTGGAGCCGTTGCTACTGATTTTTCCTTAATGCCTGTTCTAGAGTTTATAGTGCGGCTGCAATGGGGCGTGTTGAAGCGCCATGTCTGTCTCCGTCCATGTGTCGCTCGTTTCTTCGATGTTTTTGTGATGAATTAGGTGGCAAGTTGGGCTTCTCTTGGTTCTTGCTGGTCCACGCCCTTGGGTTGGTCTTGTGAGTGAAGTTTGATGCGGTTTGAGCTGATTGAGAGATTGCAGTTGATGTTAAACTTGTTGTATCTGTGATGGTCACCATGCAGTTTGGGGAATAAAATTGTTCCTCCCTTTTTAGTACGTTTTCTATGGATGCTGTGTCGATGATGAGGACCGTGTTTCCTTCTCTGTCTTGTTGGCCGCCATGTTGCTGCCTGCCTGGTTTGTTTACGTTGTTGTTGTAGGTTATAAAAATTGCCACCTGTAAGTGGCACCGATTAGTGTGTCGCCCATCGGTAATTTGTGTAGGGTTTTTTCCCCTAGATAGGTTGCCCGCCAAGGCTATCGAGTCCCATCCACCCGGAAACATCCCTTTCAGATACCAGGGGGACAGCTATCACCAGAGACACCCCTATTACAGGGGTACCACGCCCTTTTCAGATACCAGGGGGACAGCTATCACCAGATACACCCCTATTACAGGGGGACCACACCCCTTTCAGATACCAGGGGGACAGCTATCCAGGAGACACCCCTATTACAGGGGGACCACACCCCTTTCAGATACCAGGGGGACAGCTATCACCAGAGACACCCCTATTATAGGGGAACCACACCCCTTTTAGATACCAAGGGGACAGGTATCACCAGAAACATCCCTATTACAGGGGGACCGCCTAACACCATAGACAACCCTAATCTATAGGGGAAGAGTGGAGGAGGAGATGTACCCGAACTCTTCTGGGGAGCCCAGGGACCCTGACTCATACATCAGGGATATGAGGGTGTAGGCTGTGCCATTCAGGGCTGGGGACTGGTCAGTGCGGGAAGAGGACCTCGAAGCCCCACACTATGAAGGGGACCGCAGTTCGCAAAAGGGCCATGGAGTACGAGGAGTTCCAGCAACCCGACTCCTCAGAGTCCCTCAGGACTCCCTCACACACCATAGCTATAGGCCCTCACATCACCAAAACCCACACTACCTACCCCTTCTCATCCTCCTCCACTCACTTGCCCTGCAATCCAAACTACTCTGTCTGTGTGTGGTGTATGTGAATTAATATCTCCAAACCCAGAAAACTCCACAAATTATCATTCCTAGTTGTTATGGAAGCAATCCGTATGGGTTGCTCCGATGTTGCAAGTGGTGATATCATGATGGTTGGTTTTAGTACCTCTTTTCTCTGCCGCATCTCACCATCGCCTTCCATAGAAAAGTCCTGACCCTGGGGCTGGAGCTGGTATTACATAGAAATGGCGTTGTGGTAGTAAGGTTGAAGGTGTTGGAGGAGGTAGTACCAGATGTGAGCAGTTGTGTTCGTGGGTGCATTGGCCATTCAGAAGATGGTGAGTTGGATGGGCGTATCAGAGGCACATACCATATCAGGTGTCGAGGGGATTTGACATCACAAAGGGTTTTGTTCTTAGTTACTGCTATCCGATTCACTTTCATGGTGGGTGACTCGGAGTGTATTGGCGGCGTGGAGGTCAGAGGTAAAGTGGTGTCGTGACCTGTCACTTGGTTGCTTTTATGGCTGCTTGTGGACGCCAAAGTACCAGTTGACCTGGTGGGCTGTGTGACTGCGGGAGGAGGCGGCTACTAATCCGCGTTTGTTGACCTGGGGTTTTGATGTTGCGGTGATGGCCCCAATTTGGTTTGCAGCTTGGTTGTTGCCATATGGGTAGAGGATGTTGCAGACTTCCTCGTTGTGGAGTGTGAGGGTTCGCACCGACTTGGTCGACGGATGAGGCATCCATATTGGGAGTGGACAAGCTGTTTGGAAGGAGAGGGGTGTTTGACAGTAATGAGTATTTGGGGTAGGTTTAGGAATTCTAGAAAGTTGAGGGGTTTTAGAGTGAGAGTTTGAGGTAGAGGGTAAAGGCATGGGTGAAGGATTGAGGTTGGTAGGAGGTTGCAAAGGAGATTAAGGAAACACGTTGGGTGGCATTTTAGCTGAGGTGAGAATGGATGGAGGATGAACGGAAGGTGTGCAGATGGGTATATATGGGAGGTAGGGATGGGGTGATTAGTGGCGGTTTGGTAGTGGTGAGGGTGCTGGCAGGTGTCACCTGTTGGGGGTAGGCTGTAAGGAGAATTTGGATAATTTTGGGCGTAGAAGGTTGAGAAATGGGTTGGAAAGGAAAAGTGAGTGTTTATGGGTGATAAGGGGGAGTGATGGTGCTGGAAGATGTCATTTCTGCAGCAGTGGAGGATTGGGATGATATAGTGGGTGAGGATTGAAAGGTATGTTTTTGGGGAGGATAAGGAGAAGGGGGCTAGGTAAGGAAGAGCTTGAGGGAAGGGGGTTTGATGTCGTCTATGGCTTGTAGTTTAGCAGGGTCAGCTGACATTCCGGCTTCTGAGATGATGTGGACTAAAAAATGAACTTCTTGTTTTGCCATGGTGCATTTGGATGGTTTCAGCTTTAAACCTGCCTCTCGGATGCGTTGGCGAACCTGGGCAAGGCGTTGAAGATGTTCAGCCCATGCTTTTCCAAACACATTGATGTCATCGAGATAGGCCAGACAATCTTCCCATGTAAGGCCTTGGAGGACAAATTCCATGAGTCGGGAGAAGGTGGCGGGTACATTGCAGAGTTCAAAGGGAAGAACTGTGAATTCATACAAGCGGCCTTGGCTGGTGGAAAAAGCTGTCTTCTCTTGATGTTCAGGGATAGGATTCACGGGAACCTAGATTGAGACGAAGTTGCTGTGTAAGGAAACTCTTGGCAGTCAGGCGTGAATTGTCATTGGAATATGAG
>JBAKBP010027189.1:0-30517 GCA_037953745.1 Lithodes maja
ACAATAGCCTACTAGGATTGTGCTCGTGGGCCACTAATCTCTAAAGTAGCTAAGCGTGCCACACATGAAATCAATAGTGCATAAACAATAACATACATAAGGAGAAGCTTCAATACTATGCTGTATCTGCTGGTCGAGCAAAGTCTAGCTGGGATATCTAAGGTTAGGAAACAATGGCTGAGCAAGCGGCTCGTAGCCTAGCGAGGTCCTTAAGACTGTGCGGCCAAATTACGTTAATTGACGGGATGCTCTCTTGAGAGATCCAGATCACTAGTATCTGGTTCTCTCCTGGCGATCCTCTCAAAGTCAAGCAAACGAGATAGCACAGTGTTGGGTGGCAGAGGCAAAAGCCCTCACTCGCAACACAGTGCTAAACTCTCAAGGTACACAGTCAGAAAGACCACCTAGGCTTCCCACGTCTCCGTTGCAATTGTACCGGTTCAACCAAAACCTAGTACTCATAGGAAATCACAACTCCCGAAACCTTATCCCAGTCTAGCATTACCTAAACCAGCAGAAAACAGGAACATGGATAATCGTACACAGGGAAATGCATATACGAGTGCAACAAACATCAATCAATCCTATTCTAGTTATCCCTTCCAAAATAGGCTATCTAACAGGCATATATCTCGTGAGAACTCAAGCGATAATACTTTGGCTGACTAAATCTGCACCAAAGGGATCATGGGTTAAAAAGGGACGAGAAGAGAAGAAGATAGGCTGTTCAGAGAGTAGAGAAAGTTCACATCAGTCGGAAGAATATGGATAGTTGCAAGGGATATGAGAAGTCGCTCTGCCTGATGAGTTCTAAAGAATTGTGGCGAGGACCTCTCCTTTTTATACTCGGCCCTCTAGCGGCATATCGCAAACTACTAAGGACCGCCCACTGACAATCATTACGTCATATTCTCTCTCAATCTGGGATCGACAAAGGATTTCCCACGCGCTTGAGGAGGGAGGAGGGAGGAGGGAGGAGGGAGGGAGGCCTACCTACCTCGTGGCGCGCTCACTGGCCGTCGTTACATAACTCTCTCTCTTCTCCTCATTATATATAAGTCCCACACACAATACTTATATCTAATGATATAAAATAGAACTCGTTGACTTAGAAGAAAACAAAATACATAATTATAATACTTATAGTACAACGGCTCACATAAACTGAGTTAGGAAACTCTACACGGACTACAGCCAAAGTTCCTGCCCTGACGATCCTAGCGAGAGTGGGGTCTGACTGAGCGTTCTGTACAGCATGCTCATACTCGGCATGCGTCACACCTCCCCCAAGATTTTACTTGCTCAACCCTGAGCTAAAATCTGACACGCAGAACCTCATCAAACCCCTCACCCCCAGCGACCGCATGGCACTAAAACAACGCTGAGTTTATCACTAAAACACATCTTATAAAAAAAAAATTCACATTTCATAACTCCTCCCAACAATAGCAAAAGACATAATATCATGCTCCCAGAGCGAGCTTACAGCAGCTCAGCCGTTTGATAGTTCGTGGACTACTCAAACTCTATAGGCTATGACAAACTTATACAATTATCTATATTAAAAGAAAGAGTTTTTTTATGATTTTTATATTTTAATATGTTTTTTCCGGCTGCACTATAAGGGCAGCCTATTTTTTCTTCTATACCAAACGCTCAACTCCTGCTTTACGACCCAATACGCTGGGCTACAACCGCGAGCCAACAAGCACCAAGCGCAAAATACTACTCAAACTAAAGCAGGAGGCTACCCGTGTGTCAATCTCTCCGGGATCATACACCTGTGATAGCCTACGACTGATCATCTACCCTCGATAAACAATCCGCGATCACATTGTCACATCCCGCAATATGACGGATGTCCAGGTTATACTCCTGCAACATCAAAGACCACCTGGTCAGTCTCATATTGCGATTGTGAAATTGATTTAGGAATCTCAAAGGGTGATGATCAGTGTAGATAACCACGACTGGGCCATAGGCTGGAACATACACCTCGAAGTGCCTGAGCGACAGCACAATCGCCAGTAATTCCTTTTCTATTGTAGAATAGTTCTTTTGTGCAGCATTGAACTTCTTAGAAAAGAAACTTACTGGGTGTTCCACACCTTCATTGTCTGTCTGTAGCAAGACGGCACCAGCCCCTACACCACTAGCATCTGTTGCCAGCTGAAAAGGCCTGTTAAAGTCTGGGGCCCTGAGTATCGGGTGAGTACACAGCAAATGCTTCACCAAATTAAAAGCCTTTTCACACTCAGGCGCCCACAAAAACTTTTTGTCTTTAGATAACAAATCTGTGAGAGGTGCCAACACCGTGGAGTAACCTTTTATAAAGCGTCTGTAGTAGCCTATCATACCCAAGAATCTCATAATCTGCTTCTTGGTGGTTGGGTGCGGAAATTTATTGATAGCCTGTACCTTGTTCTGAGGAGGGCACACCTGTCCCCTTCCCACTACAAACCCAAGGTACTGCACAGTGGCTTTTACGAAGTCACACTTTGCCAAATTTACTACCAGACCTGCTTCACTAAGTTTCCGGAACAAGGTCTCCAGGTGCTCACAATGGCTCTCAAAGTCGTCATCATAAATGATTACATCGTCCAAGTATACGGTGCAATTTGGAATGTCCTTGACAATTTCATTCATCAGGTTCTGAAACGTTGCTGGTGCATTCTTAAGTCCGTAGGGCATAACATTACACCGGTAAGTACTCCCGTCCACCACAAAACCACATACCTCTTTAGCACGCTCGGACAAAGGTACTTGCCAGTAACCTTTTACTAAATCTACTTTAGACAAAAACCGAGCATTACCAATTTTATCAACACTATCATCAACCCGAGGAAGAGGATATGGGTTAGTTGGAGTCAAACCGTTTAGCCTACGGAAATCAATACAGAAGCGTACCTTGCCATCTGGCTTAGGCTGCAGTGTTACGGGGGAAGTCCATTTAACGGTGCCTTTCTCTATCAACCCTCTACCGAGCATATACTCCAACTCATCCCTCAGAGCGGGTAGTTTTATGGGGGGCACACGGTACGGGATTGACTTAAAGGGTAGATGGTCCCCCACGTCAACATCATGCATAGCCTGAGTAGTGAGGCCTGGGTGTTCAGCAAATACAGTGGGGTATGAACCGAGCAACTGACGGATAGCTTCAAACTGCGGCTCAGGCAAATGAGCTATAGCCTCGTCAGCCCTTAGGCTCGAGTTCCCCGCCCACTGATCCGCTGAAACATGGTGATCCCAGCTATCCTCCTCTGAAGCTTGACTGTCCCCCTCTCCTTCTCCACCACGGCCGCAACAAGCCAACACAGGGACAGTGAGAGGCTCAGAGGGGCGCCTCACATACTCTTTTATCAGGTTCACGTGACATAACTGGTTCTTTTTCCTCCGGTCTGGAGTGGCAACAAGGTAATCTAGGTCCGAAATTTTCTCCACAATTTTATAGGGTCCAGTATACTTCGCAGACAAGGGGTTACCAACCAAAGGCAACAAAATTAATACCTCTTGTCCTACAATGAACTTCCGGAGCTTCACTTTGCGATCATACCTGTCCTTCATTAAAGCTTGTGATCCTGTTAAATTCCGACCTGCCATCTCCAGACTCTTAAGCATGCGCTCACGGCTTTCAAACACATACTTTAACAAGGAACAAGGCTGCACAGTTCCTTCCCAAATTTCCCGCAGCATATTAAGGGGGCCCCTGACGCGGTGTCCAAAAATCAACTCGTTTGGACTAAATCCCAGGCTCTCACCAGGCACTTCCCGAGCAGCAAACAGTACATACGGCAATCCAAGATCCCAATCTCTTCCGTTGTCAGCACAATAACACCTGAGCATGCTTTTAAGGGTGGCATGCCACCGCTCAAGCACCCCTTGGCTCTCAGGGTGATACGCTGACGATACCACCGCCCGTATCCCATGCTGTTGCATTGTTTGCTTAAAGAGATTGGAGGTGAAATTGGACCCCTGGTCAGACTGAATCTCCTCCGGGTACCCGTACCTTGAAAAGTACCACAACAAGTTACTGACTACCGTCTTAGCCATGCCGTTTTTCATGGGGTATGCATCGGGGTATCTAGTGGCAACATCCATGATGGTTAACAAAAATTTATTACCAGCCTTTGTGGGAGGGAGTGGACCAACCATGTCAACAACAATCTTACTAAAAGGTGGCCCAATTACAGGAATAGGGTGCAACGGAGCTTTAGGAATAACTTGGTTTGGTTTCCCGACCCGTTGACAAATATCACATGAGTTTATCCATGACTGCACATGAGACTTCATCCCCGGCCACCAAAACAACTTCCCCAAAGCCGCCACCGTTTTTCTTACCCCCAAATGTCCTGCCAGCGGTGTGTCATGCGCCAAACTCAGTAGGCTATCCCTGCACTCCCGCGGCACCACCAACTGGTCCACTACTCCGGACCCCTTTTTCCAGCTACGGTTAGGGTCTTGAAAACGCCGATAGAGGATGCCATCTAAATAAAAAAAATCTCCCGGCTGTGCATCACCGTCCTCGTCGAGCTCCACAGCTCCATTAGCACACTTTTGGAGCTCAGGGTCCTCCAGCTGCAACCGACGTATATCTGAGGGTGCCAAGCGATCCAACCGCTCCCGGAGCAACGCATGACCCTCCCCGACACTGGGCCGCTCCCTCTGTCTCTCTCGACGCTCATAACGCTGCTGTCGTGGAGACTCGTCACGCCCAGCCCCGTCACTCTCGATGACAGGCCCAGGGGCCACTCCAGAACCAAGTAATGGCGCTAATACTGAATCACCCAGGAGAGCCGCCGAGTCAAAACTCTTAAAACCAACTCCAGCTTTAGCCTCCTCCTGTTGATCGTTCCTCTGCTGGTCTGAAGACGGAGGACTAGGCTGTGACACTTTAACTGCCCGAGCTCGGGTGACAGCACACGCCATGGGTTGTGCTTGGCACCGCTCGACCCACTCTCGCTCTTCCCTACTCACGTCGGCCGGCCTCTCGGCAACGACTAAGGGTAGAACCTCAGAAGCGGGCATTGCAAAGTCGTTGCCGAGAAGAAGGTCGACGCCCTCCACTGGCAGTTTCTCCACAATCCCAACATCCAATTCACGTGCCACACCATCCACCTCCAACTCCAACCGCACCAGCGGGTATGACCGAGTTGCATTAATACCCTGCACCACTACCACCCGAGCCGCATTTATAGGGTAGCCAGTCAAGTTTTTCATCAAAGTCTGGGAAGCACCTGTATCACGCAAGACCTCTACTCCATGCTTGCGCCCCGCCCACATCACGCAACCCCGTCCTCTATGGTCGCAAAAAACATCCTGAGCAGGGTTCGAGCCTCCCAGGTGCTTCTGCACTGGCTGTGCCTCAGCCTCTGACGAACTGCCCCGGGCAAACTCAGAAGACTTCAGAGACACACCAATGTTGCAGGCCAAAGACACAGCTGCTGTAGGTGGTTTGCTAGGACAGACTCTTGCAAAGTGCCCCTTTTTATGACATTGATAACACTCTAACTCCCCTTTGGGCTTCCCTTGGTACTGGGAAGGGCCCGGCCCCTTCTTAAATGGGACGGTGCTAGTCTTGTGGTCAGTCTTGGTATCGTAACTCTTGTACTTGTTTGCATAAGATATATTACTAACTCGGGGGGGTGGGGCGTCACGCCCCTTGTTACCTGCCTCACTACGCTGGGCAGACCCGCACCCACGAATTAATGATAGCCGGAGGTCAGCCATCTCAGCTGCCTCCTGTAGAGTTTTTGGATTCTTTTCTTTAATAGTTAAAGTCATTTCTGCACCTGTACACTTATAAAACTGCTCGAGCAGAAACAGCTCAGTCAACTGTTCGGCCGTCTCAGCTTTCTCAGAACGTGTCCAGTTTGTAAGTGCATCTTTTAAGTCCCGGGCATGTTCAAGAAAGGTCGCCTCCCTAGTCTTTGTAACACCCCGAAACTTCAATCGATATGTTTCTGGTTGCAACTCGTATGCCCGTAGGACAGCTCTCTTCAATTCTGGGTAGTCAATGCAAGACTCTAAAGGTAGTGCATCATAAGCCTTCAGACCCTTACCCGTAAGTCTTGAGGAGACTAGAGCTGCCCACTTCTCTTCAGGCCAATTATGCTCCCTACACTTCTTCTCAAAACGATTAAAAAATTCTGTGACTTCAGTTTCACTAAATGCCGGCACCAATTTGACTAAGTGAGACAAGGACTGTTCTCTTACTTGGCCCTCACGGCCCATCCGAGTCCCTGTCGACTCTGCACGAGTCTTATCTAAATCTATTTGAGCACAATATTTCTCTGAGTCGTATCTAAGCTCAGCCTCGTGTCTCCTGGTCTCATCCTCGTGCCTCCTGGTCTCATCCTCGTGCCTCCTAATCTCAGCCTCAATCTCCTTCTCATGCCTCCTAGACTCAATCTCATGCTTCTTCGTCTCAATCTTAGCCATCTCAAGTTTAAATATCATATCTGGAGACAGGCAGGAAGAGGGAGCTGCCACTACTGAAGGAGGGGGGGCAAGAACTGGGGAACCACCATACGCACCGCCCGAGGGCACTCCAATCTTCCAATTCTCATCCCTCTGTGGGAGAGTGCTAACCTCCGGCAACTGAGTGGACGGCACTGTGGGAGTCGAGTGAGAGGGGATCTGGGGAGGAACCCCCCCAAACGCCCTCTCCTCCGAAACCCCATGTCGCCCACGCAACACCCAGGAAATTAGCTCCCCCTTGGACATCCCTACTACATTGGATCTGCCCAAAACCTTGGCTATCAGGTGCAAGCCATAAACATTCACCCCAGTCAGCCTCTCCTCCGTCACGTGGTACCGCTTACTCACAAAAACTCTAGCATCCTCCTCACTAGTTACTAACGGCACCTCCTCAAATGGCATCTCTCGCTCCTCGTCAGTACTAGGGCATGACATACTGAAGTTCACAAAAAATTCTCGAGACAAAAGTGTTAAACTCCCTTATGTAAGCACTAATTACTAAATTAACTGGAGTCTCTTAAATGCTCTCCTAATTGCCTTACAAAAAAAAAATATTCTTCAATATGTACGCTAAAGTACGAACAAACAAATGTTGTACAATTCTGCAAAAATTTATACTGTTCACAAAATCCTAAGCAAGGTCGCCATTTGTTACGACCGGGCACTCGGGTACACTAGGGCTCTTACACAGGACTCGAGTATGGCTCGCTGCCACAACGGAAACACACGATCCCAACCCCAGAGTACTGCCAGCCGAACAAAAAACGCCACTACCCTCCAGAGTTCTATCTGCTATAACGGGGTATACAAGAACTCGGTACTAGCGTTTCACACAACAGACTAATAACAAGACGGGAGTTATCTAGTCTGGTCAACAATCAAACAAAGAAGAAAGTACTACAACACTAAAGAATAGTGTTGGCCGAAGCCGAAGTAATCCACCCTTGACTAAGAACTTAAGAAGTCCTCCACCCTCTACTTCGGATCGGCACTATTACGTTACGTTAAACAATAGTCCTCGAGCATCAAGCAAGGAATCTTCTGATAAAGTTAGATGCTTCTCGAATACTCGTAAGAAGTAAGTATCGGATTTTGAACAGCAATTCAATAAGTAACACACTGGCAATTAAAGGCTTTAAGTTGACATAAGAAGAATTATAAGAATAGACAATAGTAAATAGCAAACATTAAGAAGAAGTACTCCGACAATGCACTGACAATAGCCTACTAGGATTGTGCTCGTGGGCCACTAATCTCTAAAGTAGCTAAGCGTGCCACACATGAAATCAATAGTGCATAAACAATAACATACATAAGGAGAAGCTTCAATACTATGCTGTATCTGCTGGTCGAGCAAAGTCTAGCTGGGATATCTAAGGTTAGGAAACAATGGCTGAGCAAGCGGCTCGTAGCCTAGCGAGGTCCTTAAGACTGTGCGGCCAAATTACGTTAATTGACGGGATGCTCTCTTGAGAGATCCAGATCACTAGTATCTGGTTCTCTCCTGGCGATCCTCTCAAAGTCAAGCAAACGAGATAGCACAGTGTTGGGTGGCAGAGGCAAAAGCCCTCACTCGCAACACAGTGCTAAACTCTCAAGGTACACAGTCAGAAAGACCACCTAGGCTTCCCACGTCTCCGTTGCAATTGTACCGGTTCAACCAAAACCTAGTACTCATAGGAAATCACAACTCCCGAAACCTTATCCCAGTCTAGCATTACCTAAACCAGCAGAAAACAGGAACATGGATAATCGTACACAGGGAAATGCATATACGAGTGCAACAAACATCAATCAATCCTATTCTAGTTATCCCTTCCAAAATAGGCTATCTAACAGGCATATATCTCGTGAGAACTCAAGCGATAATACTTTGGCTGACTAAATCTGCACCAAAGGGATCATGGGTTAAAAAGGGACGAGAAGAGAAGAAGATAGGCTGTTCAGAGAGTAGAGAAAGTTCACATCAGTCGGAAGAATATGGATAGTTGCAAGGGATATGAGAAGTCGCTCTGCCTGATGAGTTCTAAAGAATTGTGGCGAGGACCTCTCCTTTTTATACTCGGCCCTCTAGCGGCATATCGCAAACTACTAAGGACCGCCCACTGACAATCATTACGTCATATTCTCTCTCAATCTGGGATCGACAAAGGATTTCCCACGCGCTTGAGGAGGGAGGAGGGAGGAGGGAGGAGGGAGGGAGGCCTACCTACCTCGTGGCGCGCTCACTGGCCGTCGTTACATAACTCTCTCTCTTCTCCTCATTATATATAAGTCCCACACACAATACTTATATCTAATGATATAAAATAGAACTCGTTGACTTAGAAGAAAACAAAATACATAATTATAATACTTATAGTACAACGGCTCACATAAACTGAGTTAGGAAACTCTACACGGACTACAGCCAAAGTTCCTGCCCTGACGATCCTAGCGAGAGTGGGGTCTGACTGAGCGTTCTGTACAGCATGCTCATACTCGGCATGCGTCACAGTAAACACATACACATCACTACACGGCTACACACACACACACACACATACAGGATTTTGTTCACTTTGTGTATATTGTTTTTATATAATACAAAACATACCTGTACATACACATGTGTACATACACAACATACACCTCCCGAACAGTCTCCAATATTAAGGGGAGGTATTTAGTTTGTTCCCTAGACCTCCACCAACCTTAAAATTACACCCCCTTGAGTCCCTTTCAAGGTAAATTTGTACATTTTTCGGTAGAAAAATGTCCCGGCCGAAGGCCGATTCCTCTTAAATTACAGGCTCGCTATCGCTCGCCAGGATAAAATCGATACCTGAATGGCACGAAAGGTCTTAATATGGGGTGAACGTTCTTAAAATCGCTAAACTAATGGGGCAAACATTTTATAATATCAAAAGCAATGGGGCTAAACATGAGGGAGAAAGGGGTCAAGAAAAATATCCCTCAAGTGGAGATCTCCCCTTAATAGATACGTACAAACGCATACACTATGTAAATTTACCAACATACATACGCCCACATCAACCACTCCCTCTCCCTCCCTCCCTCCCTCCCTCCCTCACGTCACAATCAGGAATGTTAGGATTTCATCTCGGCACGTCCTGGAATCTGGTTAAATTCCAAGTTCCGATATATTCCACGGTGAGAGAGAGGGTTGCCATTCCCAGGTGTTGATGACAAGGTGATAGGCTGGTAGGCAGGCTTGGGGAGGGGGGTGTATTACCAGACTTTTACCTTTAACCCATTCCGTACCGATGCTGGCCTTTCAATTTATTCTGACTACTATTAGGCGATTTTATTCAGTTTTAAAAGGCCTCCAGCAACTGAGAGGCTTTGAACTATCTCGCTTAACCATTTTGACGACCACAGATCCTTCTTTTGACGACCACAGATCCTTCTTTTGACGACCACAGATCCTTCTTTTGACGACCACAGATCCTTCTTTAAACCGCATAAAATCGTATATAATTATAGCTAGAATAAAATTAAAAAGACGTCGCCGGTACAGAAGGGGTTAATATATTGCTATGGGTTTATTATAATGATCAGAGAAGGGGTTATGGTTTTATTATGATCAGAGAAGGGGTTATGGGTTTATTATAATGATCAGAGAAGGGGTTATGGTTTTATTATAATGATCAGAGAAGGGGTTATGGGTTTATTATAATGATCAGAGAAGGGGTTATGGGTTTATTATAATGATCAGAGAAGGGGTTATGGGTTTATTATAATGATCAGAGAAGGGGTTATGGGTTTATTATAATGATCAGAGAAGGGGTTATGGGTTTATTATAATGATCAGAGAAGGGGTTATGGGTTTATTATAATGATCAGAGAAGGAGTTATGGGTTTATTATAATGATCAGAGAAGGAGTTATGGGTTTATTATAATGATCAGAGAAGGGGTTATGGGTTTATTATAATGATCAGAGAAGGGGTTATGGGTTTATTATAATGATCAGAGAAGGGGTTATGGGTTTATTATAATGATCAGAGAAGGAGTTATGGGTTTATTATAATGATCAGAGAAGGGGTTATGGGTTTATTATAATGATCAGAGAAGGGGTTATGGTTTTATTATGATCAGAGAAGGGGTTATGGGTTTATTATAATGATCAGAGAAGGGGTTATGGGTTTATTATAATGATCAGAGAAGGGGTTATGGGTTTATTATAATGATCAGAGAAGGGGTTATGGGTTTATTATAATGATCAGAGAAGGGGTTATGGGTTTATTATAATGATCAGAGAAGGGGTTATGGGTTTATTATAATGATCAGAGAAGGGGTTATGGGTTTATTATAATGATCAGAGAAGGGGTTATGGGTTTATTATAATGATCAGAGAAGGGGTTATGGGTTTATTATAATGATCAGAGAAGGGGTTATGGGTTTATTATAATGATCAGAGAAGGGTTTATTATAATGATCAGAGAAGGGGTTATGGGTTTATTATAATGATCAGAGAAGGAGTTATGGGTTTATTATAATGATCAGAGAAGGGGTTATGGGTTTTTTACAATGATCAGAGAAGGGGTTATGGTTTTTATTATAATGATCAGAGAAGGGGTTATGGTTTTGATTATAATGATCAGAGAAGGGGTTATGGTTTTGATTATAATGATCAGAGAAGGGGTTATGGTTTTTATTATAATGATCAGAGAAGGGGTTATGGTTTTTATTATAATGATCAGAGAAGGGGTTATGGTTTTGATTATAATGATCAGAGAAGGGGTTATGGTTTTGATTATAATGATCAGAGAAGGGGTTATGGTTTTGATTATAATGATCAGAGAAGGGGTTATGGGTTTATTATAATGATCAGAGAAGGGGTTATGGTTTTGATTAATGATCAGAGAAGGAGTTATGGGTTTATTATAATGATCAGAGAAGGAGTTATGGGTTTATTATAATGATCAGAGAAGGGGTTATGGTTTTGATTATAATGATCAGAGAAGGGGTTATGGGTTTATTATAATGATCAGAGAAGGGGTTATGGTTTTGATTATAATGATCAGAGAAGGGGTTATGGTTTTATTATAATGATCAGAGAAGGAGTTATGGGTTTATTATAATGATCAGAGAAGGGGTTATGGTTTTTATTATAATGATCAGAGAAGGGGTTATGGTTTTTATTATAATGATCAGAGAAGGGGTTATGGTTTTTATTATAATGATCAGAGAAGGGTTATGGTTTTTATTATAATGATCAGAGAAGGGGTTATGGTTTTTATTATAATGATCAGAGAAGGGGTTATGGTTTTGATTATAATGATCAGAGAAGGGGTTATGGTTTTTATTATAATGATCAGAGAAGGGGTTATGGTTTTGATTATAATGATCAGAGAAGGGGTTATGGGTTTATTATAATGATCAGAGAAGGGGTTATGGTTTTGATTATAATGATCAGAGAAGGAGTTATGGGTTTATTATAATGATCAGAGAAGGAGTTATGGGTTGATTATAATGATCAGAGAAGGGGTTATGGTTTTGATTATAATGATCAGAGAAGGGGTTATGGTTTTGATTATTATGATCAGAGAAGGGGTTATGGTTTTGATTATAGTGATCAGAGAAGGAGTTATGGTTTTTATTATAATGATCAGAGAAGGGGTTATGGTTTTGATTATAATGATCAGAGAAGGGGTTATGGTTTTTATTATAATGATCAGAGAAGGGGTTATGGTTTTGATTATAGTGATCAGAGAAGGAGTTATGGTTTTTATTATAATGATCAGAGAAGGGGTTATGGTTTTTATTATAATGATCAGAGAAGGGGTTATTGTTTTGATTATAATGATCAGAGAAGGGGTTATGGTTTTGATTATAATGATCAGAGAAGGGGTTATGGTTTTTATTATAATGATCAGAGAAGGGGTTATGGTTTTTATTATAATGATCAGAGAAGGAGTTATAGTTTTGATTATAATGATCAGAGAAGGGGTTATGGTTTTTATTATAATGATCAGAGAAGGGGTTATGGTTTTTATTATAATGATCAGAGAAGGGGATATGGTTTTTATTATAATGATCAGAGAAGGGGTTATGGTTTATTATAATGATCAGAGAAGGGGTTATAGTTTTTATTATAATGATCAGAGAAGGGGTTATAGTTTTTATTATAATGATCAGAGAAGGGGTTATAGTTTTTATTATAATGATCAGAGAAGGAGTTATGGGTTTATTATAATGATCAGAGAAGGAGTTATGGGTTGATTATAATGATCAGAGAAGGGGTTATGGGTTTATTATAATGATCAGAGAAGGGGTTATGGTTTTGATTATTGTATCGACAATGTGTGATGGTCCACATATCTGTTAAATTTATGGACTCTTGTATTGCTATTTGAAATTAGTTGAGATAGATTACTTCAGCTGATATTTTTTTTTTTTTTAAGTTGAACTCCTTTGTACTCTCACTCTCTTTCACTCTCACACACTCTCTCTCTCTCTCTCTCTCTCTCTCTCTCTCTCTCTCTCTTTCTTTTTCTCTCGTCTTTTCTATCTTTCCTTCAACTTTCCTTTTCTATCGGATATGCCATCTCTACTAGAATTAAGTCCTGACCACCTCGTTTGGATCGTAAGGTCTGTGTGGCCAGTGTATCTATGTAAATCTATGTAAATCATCTGCTAGACCAATGTTGAGGATCATAATTGAGGGACACAATGCTCTATGTAATGCTAGGAATTAGTTTTAGGTCAGCTATGAAATCAAATCTGCTAATTCGTCTAATGATAGCCAAAATAAACTGCTCAAACGCGTCACGGTCCTTAGGGGGGGGGGGGGGGGGACCTGTTTTTGTTCTGTCCTTTTCTATCGTTCTCTGCCTTGTATCCATTTGGCCCCATTCAGCCTACTGTTTTAAGACGTTTATCCCCATCCAGGTGTCAATTGTTTCCTGGTGAGCGGTAGCGAGCCAGCATATTTTTTATTTTTGTTTGACAGTAGGCTAAATTTTTACATTTTTCGATAGAAAAATGTCTCCGGCAAAGCCGGATTTCTTCATATAATGCTTGCTCGCCAGGAAGAAATCGACACCTAGATGGGGATAAACGTCTTAAAATAGTTGGCTGAATGGGGCCGAATGGATACAAGGCAGAGAAAGAGAGAAAAGGACAAATAACAAAAAGCAGGTCACCCCCCCTTAAAGGGTTTAATAGTTGAATCAGAGGCAAGTTATTTCCAAGTGGCTCAGAATTTCGGCAAGTGAATACAACATCGCTTTAACATCTTCCAGACAACTATTATAAAGTGTTAGTATAATATATAATATAGTATAATATAGAGAGAGTCGAAAGATGGAGGGAGTACTTCAGTGAGTTGCTAACTGAAAGGAATGAAGAGCCAGCAAACATAGCTGGATATGGTATGGGAGGGAGAAGAAGAGAAGTAGTGGAGGAGGAGGTGGGGATCAGGAGGTCAGAAGTGTGGGAAGCCATGAAAAGAGTGAAGTTGGGGAAAGCACCAGGAACAGATGGAGTGTGTGGGGAAATGTTGAGGTATGGTGGTGAGATAGTGATAGAATGGGTATGGAAAATGTGCAAACTAGCATGGGAGAAGGGGAGTGCACCCGATGACTGGAAGACTGGCATAATAGTCCCCCTATATAAGGGCAAAGGGGAAAGAGGAGTGTGTGGTAACCACCGAGGAATATGTCTTCTAAGCATAGTAGGGAAGGTATACAGTAGGGTAGTGATTGAGAGAGTGAGAGTGAGAACGGAGAAATGGATAGGCGACGAGCAGGGAGGCTTTAGGAAGGGAAGAGGATGTGTAGATCAGATTTTTACCCTGAATTGTGTTGTGGAGAAGTATCTGGAGAAGAAACAAAAGGTGTATGTTGCCTTTATGGACTTGGAGAAGGCCTATGACAGAGTGGATAGAGAAGGTTTGTGGAAAGTACTTAGAATATACGGAGTAGAGGGCAAGTTGCTGAAAGCAGTGAAGAGCATGTATGAGGGTGCAAAGGCGGCAGTACGTGTGGAGAGTGAGCAGAGCGAGTTCTTTGACCTGAATGTTGGTTTGAAACAGGGGTGTGTGATGTCCCCGTGGTTGTTTACTGTATATATGGATGGAGTTATGAAAGAAATACTATCAAGAGCAGTGGATCTTGGTGTATTGCTGAAAAGGGAGGGAATTGAGTGGAAGCTACCTATACTGCTGTTTGCGGATGATACAGTTCTGATGAGTGATAATGAATGGGAGTTGTAGGGTCTGGTAAATGAGTTTGGAACAGTGTGCGAAAAACGGAATTTGAAGGTAAATACGGGGAAGAGCAAGGTTATGGTCTTCGAAAGGGGTGAAGTCACAGAGTGTGAGGTGAAGCTGAACGGTCAGGCTATGGAGATCGTCAACTCTTTTAAGTATCTGGGCAGTGTGTTGAGTAAAGATGGGACTATGGATGAAGAGGTGCGGGAGAGGGTACAACAGGGGAAGAGGGTTGTAGGAACGCTAAAAGCAGTAACAAGAAATAGGGTGGTCAGTATGGAAGTGAAGAAGTCCTTGCATGACAGTGTGGTAATTCCGACACTGACTTACGGAAGCGAAGCATGGACGTTGGTTGAGAGACTCAGACCAAGAGTGAGAGCAGTGGAAATGAATTACTTAAGGAGTGCGTGCGGAATTACATGGAGGGATAGACAGACTAATGAGGAAGTAAGAAGGAGGTGTGGTGTGGAGGTAGATGTGCTGGAAAGTGTGAAAAGGAACAACTTGAGATGGTTCGGCCATATGGAACGTATGGAAAGCGAGAGAATGACTAAGAGGGTGTACGAGAGCGAGGTGGAGGGACAGAGGGGGAGAGGTAGACCGAATATGAGGTGGAAGGATGGAGTGAGGAACTACATGAATGAAGGCGGTGCTGGTTGGGGGGAGGGGCGTCGACTGACTGGGGACAGAGATGCATGGGGGCGGTTCGTTCGTGGCCACCCCTTCGGGGATCACGGCGTCAGGCAATAGATATATATATATATATATATATATATATATATATATATATACATACATACTATATAAGGGTAATTTGTTTATTGACTAATGGAATATAATGTACTTAGGGGTGGATGGTTCACTTTTTGGGCGATTTTTGCATGTATTCATTATTTTTCTAGTTTCCTCCCTAGCCCTCCATCAAATTACAAAAAAAACATCCATTAGATCCCCCTTCTAGATTAATATGTACATTTTTCGGCAGAAAAATTTCCCGGCCAAAGGCCGGTTCTTCCAACATTTCAGGCTCACTATCGTTCGCCAGGGAAAAAAAATCGATCCCTAAATAGCACGAAAGGTCTAAATATTGACGACGAAATGGGGCGAAAGGTCTTAAAATCGACTAAGTAATGGGGCAAACATCTTGACATCTGAAAATTAATGGGGCTAAACATGAGGGAGAAAGTGGTCCAGAAAACCACCGAGCCATCTAAATTAACACTCAAAAGATTCACCCGCCCCTCATCATGTCCCAATCTATTCCAATTAACACTCAAAAGATTCACCCGCCCCTCATCATGTCCCAATCTATTCCAATTAACACTCAAAAGATTCACCCGCCCCTCATCATGTCCCAATCTATTCCAATTAACACTCAAAAGATTCACCCGCCCCTCATCATGTCCCAATCTATTCCAATTAACACTCAAAAGATTCACCCGCCCCTCATCATGTCCCAATCTATTCCAATTAACACTCAAAAGATTCACCCGCCCCTCATCATGTCCCAATCTATTCCAATTAGGACTTTGTAAGGTGATGTTTATTAAGGGAGCCCACCTCGCTTTTTCTTCTCTTTCTCTCCTTCTCTCTTTGGCTTGTATCCACTCGGCCCCATTCAGCCTACTGTTTTAAGACGTTTACCCCTACCCAGGTGTCAATATTTTCCTGGCGAGCGGTAGCGAGCCAGCATATATATATTTTTGTTTTGACAGCAAGCTAAATTTGCACATTTTTCGATAGAAAAATGTCTCCGGCGAAGCCGGATTTCTCCATGCAATGCTGGCTCGCTATCGCTCGCCAGGAAGAAATCAACACCTGGATGGGGATAAACGTCTTAAAGCAGTTGGCTGAATGGGGCCGAATGGATACAAGCCAGGGAAAGAGAGAAAAGGAGAGAAAGATAAAAAAACCGGTGACCCCCTTAAGTTGATTGCAACATGGATTAGGATTATAACACAGGGAAGCTTTTAGTTGCAATGGTATAACGTGTAGGACATGAGAGAGAGAGAGAGAGAGAGAGAGAGAGAGAGAGAGAGAGAGAGAGAGAGAGAGAGAGAGAGAGAGAGAGAGTGTGTAAGGGACTATATCTGTGTTAGAATTCGATTATATATATACCGATATATATATATATATATATATATATATATATATATATATATATATATATATATATATACAGTATTATATATATATATATATATATATATATATATATATATAGATAGATAGATAGATAGATAGATAGATGGATAATTATAATGTAAAACTTGCAAAATAAACAAACCAAAACTTATACGAACACAGTAAAAGACAACAACTAATCAAAAACACTAATCAAAATCGCTGTGGAAACAATGCTTAAGCCAAATAATAATCTATAAATACAAGAATGATAAAATGATAAGCTGGACGTTTGATTAGAATGGGAAGTCAATTGAAAGGGGTAGCTGAACAGATATAACAAGATAATCCAGGTATAAGATGGGGAGATACCAAGATAATCCAGGTATAAGATGGAGAGATACCAAGATAATCCAGGTATAAGATGGGGAGATACCAAGATAATCCTGGTATAAGATGGAGAGATACCAAGATAATCCAGGTATAAGATGGGGAGATACCAAGCTAATCCAGGTATAAGATGGGGAGATACCAAGATAATCCAGGTATAAGATGAGGAGATACCAAGATAATCCAGGCATAAGATGGAGAGATACCAAGATAATCCAGGTATAAGATGGAGAGATACCAAGATAATCCAGGCATAAGATGGAGAGATACCAAGATAATCCAGGTATAAGATGGAGAGATACCAAGATAATCCAGGTATAAGAAGGGGAGATACCAAGATAATCCAGGTATAAGATGGGGAGATACCAAGATAATCCAGGTATAAGATGGGGAGATACCAAGATAATCCAGGTATAAGATGGGGAGATACCAAGATAATCCAGGTATAAGATTGGGGAGATACCAAGATAATCCAGGTATAAGATTGGGGAGATACCAAGATAATCCAGGTATAAGATGAGGAGATACCAAGATAATCCAGGTATAAGATGGGGAGATACCAAGATAATCCAGGTATAAGATGGAGAGATACCAAGATAATCCAGGTATAAGATGGGGAGATACCAAGCTAATCCAGGTATAAGATGGGGAGATACCAAGATAATCCAGGTATAAGATGAGGAGATACCAAGATAATCCAGGCATAAGATGGAGAGATACCAAGATAATCCAGGTATAAGATGGAGAGATACCAAGATAATCCAGGTATAAGAAGGGGAGATACCAAGATAATCCAGGTATAAGATGGGGAGATACCAAGATAATCCAGGTATAAGATGGGGAGATACCAAGATAATCCAGGTATAAGATGGAGAGATACCAAGATAATCCAGGTATAAGAAGGGGAGATACCAAGATAATCCAGGTATAAGATGGGGAGATACCAAGATAATCCAGGTATAAGATGGGGAGATACCAAGATAATCCAGGTATAAGATGGAGAGATACCAAGATAATCCAGGTATAAGAAGGGGAGATACCAAGATAATCCAGGTATAAGATGGGGAGATACCAAGATAATCCAGGTATAAGATGGGGAGATACCAAGATAATCCAGGTATAAGATGGGGAGATACCAAGATAATCCAGGTATAAGATTGGGGAGATACCAAGATAATCCAGGTATAAGATTGGGGAGATACCAAGATAATCCAGGTATAAGAAGAACAATACGATATTACATGGAGAATACAGACAGGTGGTATATACGGGTTCCAAGACGAGTGTTTAAGGGGGCCCACATCGCTTGTTTTATATTTTTCTCCCTCTCTCTCTCTCTTTGGCTTGTATCCATTCGACCCCATTCAGCCTACCGTTTGTAGACGTTTACCCCCATCCAGGTGTCAATATTTTCCTGGCGAGCGGTAGCGAGCGAGCATATATATGTTTTTGTTTTGACAGCAAGCTAAATGTGTACATTTTTCGATAGAAAAATGTCTCCGGTGAAGCCGGACTTCTCCATACAATGCTGGCTCGCTATCGCTCGCCAGGAAGAAATCGACACCTGGATGGAGATAAACGTCTTAAAACAGTTGACTGAATAGGGCCGAATGGATACAACCCAGAGCAAGAGAGAAAAGGAGAGACAACAAAAAGCCGGTGACCCCCCTTAAGGTTCGTAGGGTTCGAAGACGAGTGTTTTGGAGGTTCGAAGACGAGTGTTTTGGAGGTTCGTGGACAAGTGGAAGGAAGGACAAGCTGGTCGAGGAGAAAGGGTTAAGGTGGAGATTTAGGTGTTGAGGTGTTCAATTATTCTTTCTTTAAGGGGAGGTAGACTGTTTTTCTGGACCCCCTTCTCCCTATTGTTTAGCCCCGCTAGTTTTGAGATTATATAAGACGTTCGGCCCATTAGTTTGGCGATTTTAATAACACCTTTCGTCTCATTTCGTTGTCAATTTTAAGACTGTTCGTGCCATTTTGGTGTCGATTATTTCCTAGCGACCGATAGCGAGCCTGCAATTTTAAGAGAAACCAGCCTTCGGCCGGGACATTTTTCTACCGAAAAATGTACAAATTTATCTTTAAGGGACCCCCCCTTTTTCTAAGCTTGATGGAGGTCTAGGGAGGAAACTAAAAAAATATATATATGAATAAATGAATTAATAGACCAAACAAACGGTCTGCCTCCCCTTAAGTTTCCTCCCTAGACCTCCATCAAGCATATAAAATACCCCAACACTTCCCTTAGAGATAAATTTGAGCATTTTTCGGTAGAAATATGCCCTGGCCTAAGATCGATTCCTCCTAAATGGTAGGCTCGCTTTCGCTCGCCAGGAGAAAAATCGACACCTAAAGGGCACGAATGGTCTTAAAATCGCTAAACTAATGGAGCCTTAGTATATCAAAACTCTTTGGGCTTAACATAAGGACCCCCCCCCACCCCCACCCCCACCCCCTCAATAAGCTAACCGTAAACTATCCTATTCTTTTTTTTTTTTTTTTTTTTTTTTTTTTTTTACCTAACAAACTTCTTAGTGTGGGAAAAACGGTTCACTTACGGACAATTAACCCTTTGAAGATTATGACGCATTTTAACAGTATATTCTAGCTATTGTTATACGGTTTTATTCAGATTAGGAAAGGTATGTGGAAATTAGAGGGTTAATTTTAGGAATATTCGGCCTTCGGCCGGAACATTTTTCTACCGAAAAATGTACACATATATCTTGAAGGGGGGGTCTAGGGGGTGTTTTTTACAGCTTGATGGAGGTCTAGCCAGGAAATAATACAAATATATGAATTAATAAATAAATAGACCAAACAATACCGACTAACCCCCTCTTAATAGACCTATAATAATACCGACTAACCCCCTCTTAATAGACCTATAATAATACCGACTAACCCCCTCTTAATAGACCTATAATAATACCGACTAACCCCCTCTTAATAGACCTATAATAATACCGACTAACCCCCTCTTAATAGACCTATAATAATACCGACTAACCCCCTCTTAATAGACCTATAATAATACCGACTAACCCCCTCTTAATAGACCTATAATAATACCGACTAACCCCCTCTTAATAGACCTATAGGGAAGAACACACTGCGTCACGAACTTATGGCTAACTGGTCAATAACGAGTACGAGGGTGAATGGCTGGAAAATATATAAATAGATAAATTAATGCATGTATAAAAGAGAGACTGGAATAGAGGAAGGGGAAGAATAGGAGGGGAGTGGCTGGAAAATAAATACATAAATACATAAATACTGGAAGAACGAAAGGCGAGAAATGCAAGTGGAATGGCGGGAAAAATGCAAGTGGAATGGCGGGAAAAATGCAAGTGGAATGGCGGGAACAATGCAAGTGGAATGGCGGGAAAAATGCAAGTGGAATGGCGGGAAAAATGCAAGTGGAATGGCGGGAAAAATGCAAGTGGAATGGCGGGAAAAATCAATCAATAAATAAACCTAATACAAACTGGACGAGAGGACGGATAGGAATGCGCGTGGAATGGCTGGACAAATTAAATAAATAAATATATAAAATAGAAAATGGAAGAGAGGAGAGGAATGCGAGTGGAATAGTTGGACAAATTAAATAAATCAATAAATATACCAAACACTAGCATAGGGGAAGGAGGGGAATGGCTGGAAATAAATAAATAACCTAAAGACTGTCAGAGGGGAAGGTGAGGAATTCGAGGGGAAAAGCTGAAAATATATTAATAAACAAATACTTATATTGATAAATATAATAGGTACTGGAAGAGGGGAAAGAGAGAAATGTGAGGGGAATGGCTGGAAAATAAATAAATAACCTAGAGACTGGCAGAGGGGAAGGAGAGGATAGCTTTTAGTGAACGTTGCCAAGGATGGGAGAATCGATACTGTCATTTGGCAACTCACTCCGTCGAATCATTATACAATTACTATAGTCTATTCGCTGTAAGTAAGGCGAGAACAAATTAACTATCCTCTGTAACTCAAATAGGGCTAGAGCAAATTGGCTGTACATTTCCACATCTATTCCTTGTCTGACTCTTCCCAAATGGTAGAAATATTCGCTCGATTACTCTAGTCGTTGTTGAGTTACAGAGGTTGGAGGTCATGATTTCTCGCCTCCTTGCAGCGAATAGACTATAATTTTATGTATGATAGTTACGTAGATCATATTTTGGCTACCGGTACATGATTTAACCCTTTGAAGATTGTGACGCATTTTGACAGTTTATTCTGGCTGTCATTAGACGATTGTATGCAGTTTAGGAAGGATCTGTGGGAATTACAAGGGTGAAACTATCTCATTTAAGGGGGGTCACCGGCTTTTTTTTTACCTTTCTCTCCTTTTACCTCTTTCCCTGGCTTGTATCCATTCAGCCAACTGTTTTAAGACTTATCCCCATCCAGGTGTCAATTTCTTCCTGGCGAGCGGTAGCGAGCCAGCATTCCATGGAGAAATCCGGCATCGCCGGAGAAATTTTTCTATCGAAAAATGTACAAATTTAGCTTGCTGTCAAAACAAAAATATACTGTATATATGCTGGCTCGCTATCGCTCGCCAGGAAAATATTGACACCTGGATGGGGGTAAACGTCTTAAAACAGTAGGCTGAATGGGGCCGAATGAATACAAACCAAAGAGAGAGGGAGAGAAAGATTTAAAAAAAAACGAGGTGGGCCCCCTGGCTTGCGTAAACCTTCCCTAATATGAATACAATCGTCTGATAATAACCAGATAACAGAAAAATAATACGTTATCTTATCTTTTAAGGGGAAGTTTTTAGTTGATTCCCTAGACTTCCATCAAGCTTAAAATTACTCCCCCTTGACCCCCTTTCAAGATAAATTTGTACATTTTTCGGTAGAAAAATGTCCCGGCCGAAGGCCGGTTCCCCTTAAATTACAGGCTCGCTATCGCTCGCCAGGAAAAAATCGACACCTAAATGGCACGAATGGTCTTACAATTGACAAATGGGGCGAGGGTTCTTAAAATCGCCAAACTAATGGGGCAAGCGTCTTTCAATCTCACAAGCAATGGGGCTAAACATGAGGGAGAAAGAGGTTCAGAAAAAAATCCTCCAGGTGGAAATCTCCCCTTAAGGGTTAATCCTCAATTTTGCTGCAATTTATATTCATATGTCAAATTCAAGTAATATTAGTGACATTAATTCAGACAAATGCCTTTAAATTTGGTGAAAGGGTGTAAGTTTTGACTAACGAAATTAAATACATATTGTCTTGTGATTTAACTATAATGAAAGAATTACTTCTCTCTCTCTCTCTCTCTCTCTCTCTCTCTCTCTCTCTCTCTCTCTCTCTCTCTCTCTCTCTCTCTCTCAGTGTACACAGGAAGCGCATTTTATGAATCAGAATCCATTGCAGACAATTGAAATGTGAATCGCAACATCGATTCACGGGACGCAATCATTCCAAGGGTGCTCAGGAAATATTAAAGGAGGATCACCGTTTTTTTTTTTTTATCTTTCTCTCCTGTTCTCTCTTTCTCTGGCTTGTATCCATTCGGCCCCATTAAGCCAACTGTTTTAAGACGTTTATCCCCATCCTGGTGTCGATTTCTTCCTGGCGAGCGATAGCGAGCCAGCATTGTATGGAGAAATCCGGCTTCGCCGGAGACATTTTTCTATCGAAAATGTACAAATTTAGTTTGCTGTCAAAACAAAAATATATATATGCTGGCTCGCTACCGCTCGCCAGGTAAATATTGACACCTGGATGGGGGTAAACGTCTTAAAACAGTAGGTTGAATGGGGCCGAATGGATACAAACCAAAGAGAGAGAGGGAGAGAAACAGAAACAAAAGCGAGGTGGGCTCCCTTAAAGCAGCTCTGAAGAGAATAGGTTCTGAAATGTCAAAGGGGAAGGACTGTCTCATATCAGCAGAAAATTAGATTCTTACGTCCAGGTGGTTTAGCCAGTGCACATATTGGAGAGAGTTGAGTAGAGCGCTCTTTATTAAGGGGACATGGGCTGTTTTTCTGGTCACCCTTCTCCCTCATGCTTACCCCCAATAGTTTTCAGATTTGATGACGTTCGGTCCATTAGTTTGGCGATTTTAATACCTTTTGCCCCATTTCGTTGTCAATTTTAAGACCTTTCGTGCCATTTAGGTGTCGATTTTTTCCTGGCGAGCGATAGCGAGCCTGTAATCTTAAGAGTAACCGGCCTTCGGCCGGAACATTTTTCTACCGAAAAATTTACAAATTAATCTAGAAGGGGGATCTGATGGATATTGTTTTAAGTTTGATGGAGGTCTAGGGAGGAAACTAATAAAAATAATAAATAAATGAAAAAATCTACCAAAAAGTGAACCATCAGTGAAGGGAAGTTGTGCCTCCCATGTTTTCAGATACGCCATGTTGCGTCTTTGTATATAATTTATCATTTATCATTGGTTGACTTTTAGATCTATAATACTGCATCGATACCCCCTCTCACCGCCGTAGTCACAAGCCGTTTTCTGTTCATATTAATTAATGTCATGCAAATGTTTTGAACTCTATATATTTTATTATTATTATTATATATATATATATATATATATATATATATTTTTTTTTTTTTTTTTTTTTTTTTTTTTTTAGCAACTACTCTGCTAAACCGTGTTCCTCGCCTGGTTTACTTCGGAGGTAATCTCTTGGCGTGGATGTTGGCCATGTCAAGATTACATTTATGGCTGAGGTTGTATCAAATCCGTCAAAGAGTTAAGGCTTCATTCTAATATAGGATATGCATGTACAGTTGCCCAAATAAGTGATGTCGCGGCACCAAGTATATTTCGATCATTAATTGGTACCGGGTCTATCTAAGCATTAATTGGTACCGGGTCTATCTAAGCATTAATTGGTACCGGGTCTATCTAAGCATTAATTGGTGCCGGGTCTATCTAAGCATTAATTGGTACCGGGTCTATCTAAGCATTAATTGGTACCGGGTCTATCTAAGCATTAATTGGTACCGGGTCTATCTAAGCATTAATTGGTACCGGGTCTATCTAAGCATTAATTGGTACCGGGTCTATCTAAGCATTAATTGGTACCGGGTCTATCTAAGCATTAATTGGTACCGGGTCTATCTAAGCATTAATTGGTACCGGGTCTATCTAAGCATTAATTGGTACCGGGTCTATCTAAGCATTAATTGGTACCGGGTCTATCTAAGCATTCATTGGTACCGGGTCTATCTAAGCATTAATTGGTACCGGGTCTATCTAAGCATTAATTGGTACCGGGTCTATCTAAGCATTAATTGGTACCGGGTCTATCTAAGCATTAATTGGTACCGGGTCTATCTAAGCATTAATTGGTACCGGGTCTATCTAAGCATTAATTGGTACCGGGTCTATCTAAGCATTAATTGGTACCGGGTCTATCTAAGCATTAATTGGTACCGGGTCTATCTAAGCATTAATTGGTACCGGGTCTATCTAAGCATTAATTGGTACCGGGTCTATCTAAGCATTAATTGGTACCGGGTCTATCTAAGCATTAATTGGTACCGGGTCTATCTAAGCATTAATTGGTACCGGGTCTATCTAAGCATTAATTGGTACCGGGTCTATCTAAGCATTAATTGGTACCGGGTCTATCTAAGCATTAATTCATTGTTTCGTGTGAGATATACAAACATGTTCCTATCTTTACACACCCTATTCAACATCTGACAGACATTAATACAGCACCCAACGAGCGAAACGTAATAACAGCGGAGACATGAATTATTTGGCCAACCGCACAGTACAGTTGGCCACATAAGTTCTGTTCCCCTCCGTGATCTTATACATGGAAATATAGTGCGCATGACTGAATGACGGGTTTAGTTTCGTATGTTGTGGTTAAGGGAGCCCACCTCGCTTTTTTTTTTTATCTTTCTCTCCCTCTCTTTGGCTTGTATCCATTCGGCCCCATTCAGCCTACTGTTTTAAGACGTTTACCCCCATTCAGGTGTCAATATTTTCCTGGCGAGCGGTAGCAAGCCAGCATATATATATATATATATATATATATATATATATATATATATATATATATATATATATATATATTTGTTTTGACAGCAAGCTAAATTTGTACATTTTTCGATAGAAAAATGTCTCCGGCGAAGCCGGATTTCTCCATACAATGCTGGCTCGCTATCGCTCGCCAGGAAGAAATCTACACCTGGATGGGGATAATCGTCTTAAAACAGTTGGCTGAATGGGGCCGAATGGATACAAGCCAGGAAAAGAGATCTTATACATGGAAATATAATGCGTATGATTGAATGACGAGTCCAGTTTCTTATGCTGTGGTTAATTCATCTGACTTATACCCTGTTTCTTTTCAACTGACGGTAAATTGCAAAGTTTCCATCAAGATTTCTCCGATATTTTGAAGATTGTGTAGTGAAATATGGTGCTAATTATATAAACTTGGTCTGAATATGATGCAGAGACATAGTGGTTTCATATTTGTTAAGGGTTTTTTTTTTAGTGTTTCCTAGACTTCCATCAAGCTTGAAATTACACCCCCTTGAGCCCCTTTCAAGATAAATTTGTACATTTTTCGGTAGAAAAATTTCCCGGCTGGAAGCCGGTTCCTCTTAAATAACAGGCTCGCTATCGCTCGCCAGGATAAAATCGACACCTAAATGGCACGAAAGGTCTTAAAATTGACAGAAATGGGTCGAAAGTTCTTAAAATCGTCAAAATAATGGGGCGAACGTCTTAAAATTAGAAAAGCAATGGGGCTAAACATGAGGGAGAAAGGAGTCAAGAAAAAAATACCTCAAGTGGATATCTCCCCTTAATTAAGTATCGAGAAATTAGCTGCTAAGGGATTATTACATTTACCGCCAGATGAAACGAAACCGAGTATAGTCAACCGATAATATAAAGGAACCACACTCACGCCGAGGTACAGAACTTATGTGGGTAACTGTACCTGTATGTATTATAGCCTAGTATCTCTTATCAGTCTGTTAATTATATAGTCTTCATTGACATCCGGTAAGTGCTTCTTCGGTGGTTAACCTTTTCAGTATCGGCGGCGTCCTTTTAACTTTAGGCTGGCTACTATTAGACGATTTTATGCAGGTTCAAAGAGCCTCCGGACATTAAGGGGAGGTATTTACTTTGTTCCCTACGTTTTCATCAAGCTTAAAATTACACCCCCTAGACCCCCTTTCAAGATAAATTTGTACATTTTTCGGTAGAAAAATGTCCCGGCCGGAGGCCGGTTGCTCTTAAATTACAGGCTTGCTATCGCTCGCCAGGAAAAAATCGACACCTTAATGGCACGAAAGGTCTTAAAATTGACAGAAATGGGGCAAAATGTCTTAAAATGTCAAAACTACTAGGGCGAACGTCTTACAATCTCAAAAACAATGGGGCTAAACATTGAGGGTGAAAGAGGTTCAGAAAAAATCCTCCAGGTGGAAATATCCCCTTAACAGGCTTTGTACTATCTCTCTTAACCCTGTTGACTACCACAGATCCTTCTTAAGGGGAGATCTCCACTTGAGGGATTTTTTCTTGACCCCTTGCTCCCTCATGTTTAGCCCCAGTGCTTTTGATATTATAAAACGTTTGCCCCATTAGTTTAGCGATTTTAAGAATTTTCACCCCATATTAAGACCTTTCGTGCCATTCAGGTGTCAATTTTATCCTGGCGAGCGATAGCGAGCCTGTAATTTAAGAGAAACCGGCCTTTGGCCGGAAATTTTTTCTACCGAAAAATTTACAAATTTATCTTGAAAGGGACTCAAGGGGGTGTAATTTTAAGCTTGATGGAGGTCTAGGGAACAAACTAAATACCTCCCCTGCACAACATCCTCTAAATATTGCTAGAACGAAATTAAACAGATGTCGCCGGTACGGAATGGGTTAAGGGGAGATTTCCACTTGAGGGACTTTTTACTTGACCCCTTTCTCCCTCATGTCTAGCCCCATTGCTTTTGAGATTTTAAGACGTTTGCCCCATTAGTTTGGTGATTTTTAAGAATATCCGCCCCATTCTGTCAATTTTAAGACCTTTCGTGCCATTTAGGTGTCGATTTTATCCTGGCGAGCGATAGCGAGCCTGTAATTTAAGAGTAATCGGCCTTCGGCCGGGACATTTTTCTACCGAAAAATGTACAAATTTATCTTGAAAGGGGGTCAAGGGGGTGACATTTTAAGATTGCTGGAGGAGTAGGAAACAAAATAGAAACCTCCCCTTAAGGTGTTAATTAGTACATGCAAATAGGTGTGCATGAGTTGCCATTTACTACATAAAGAGAGATAAGGGATGGGAACGATTATGGGTGATGGGGGGGGGGGGGGTAAGTGTAAATTGGGGTATCATTTTGTCGTTGAATATTAATGAAGAGAGAGTGTAATTGAGAGTGAGTGAGTGAGTGAGAGCAATGTAAAAACAACTCTAAACAATTTAACCCCTAACTGGTGGCGCGCAACATATGTCGAATGAAATAAATCTGGCCTAAGTGGCGGCGCACGACATCTGTCGAGCGCCATTTTCAGCATGTAATGTTGCTGAGAGAGAGAGCTGAGTGGTGGGACGAGCGTAGCAACCCTATGACCGCTCCCCACGACCAGACCACCGTGGACATACTGAACTGTATTCTACTTTCCCCCCCTCCTTTCTCACTCGCTACACAGGGAATTATGTAAGGAAATTACCTTATTTCAGGGTTTTTGCACTCGTGTTGCACGATCGTTGCAAAAGAACCAGTGGTCGTACAAGGATGGTTCGGGTGTCATTGGAAAGCTCTGTTTATGCCCTTTCAGGGATAGATACTTGTTTTACGCTCTGGGTCTTATTTAGGCATGCAAATGAGCACGGAAACAACCCTATTTAGGGTTAAAAAAAAACGCTGGGCGCTATGGTCAAATAGACCACCTAGCCCGCTAAATAAGGGTTAATACCTAAGCCAATGAGAGAGGGAGAGAGAGAGAGAGAGCAATGTAAATACGACGTGAAACACAGTGTAATACCTAAGCCAATGAGAGAGGGAGAGAGAGAGAGAGAGCAATGTAAATACGACGTGAAACACAGTGTAATACCTAAGCCAATAAGTGGGAGCGAAATAACTCGACTCTGCAAATGCAAGTATCATGTTAAACCAAATGCAAGTATCATGTTAAACCATTTCCAGGCTCTCCTGAGAATGATGCAGGCAAGCTAATACAACTCGCCAAGTTTACATTTTATGAAAGACTAAAATTCGATTAATAGCAACAGAAAGGTTGATAACTGGAAAACTTTATACCACTCCCCGGGGCTCTCAGTAATTTGAACCCCGTCACCACCATTACGTCATTGTCATCATATTCTGGTTGTCATTAGACGATTTTCTATAGTTTCTAATCTACTTATACGACTCAAATGGGTAAATACGATCTCAATAAACCCTCGTAGTAACATAGGTCTTTCTTAAACTGCATACAATCATTTAATGTTAGCCAGAATCAAAGGTAAACAGACGTCATGGTACTGAAGGGGTTAATAATATCCATTGAGTTTGCTGGGGATTTGGCCGGACGCGAGTTTCTGGCTGTAATAGTGGTACAGTCAGCTTGTTTAATCTCCAGTCTCAAAAGTTAAGGGGGGATCTCCACTTGAGGGATTTTTTTCTTGACCCCTTTCTCCCTCATGTTTAGCCCCATTGCTTTTGATATTATAAAACGTTTGCCCCATTAGTTTAGCGATTTTAAGAACTTTCACCCCATATTAAGACCTTTCGTGCAATTCAGGTGTCTATTTTATCCTGGCGAGCGATAGCGAGCCTGTAATTTAAGAGGAACCGGCCTTCGGCCGGGACATTTTTCTACCGAAAAATGTACAAATTTATCTAGAAAGGGACTCGAGGGGGTGTAATTTTAAGCTTGATGGAGGTCTAGGGAACAAAGTAGATACCTCCCCTTAATACTGTTATACTGTTGCCTACAGAAATATGAAAACATGTAATTCTCCCTACCAATAAATGCTTAAAGTGGCCGATCGAGGCGCTCAACGCAATGTTTACCATGGTGCACTGTGGGAAATGGGCGACTTGGCGGATCTATCCACCCTCCCTCTCCTTCAACTATTATTTATTATAAGTAGTTAGTCAAACTGTATGTAGCTGACACATACTTTGGTCTATGCATACTGTTGTTTTATAAAACTGTATGTAGCTGACACATACTTTGGTCTATGCATACTGTTGTTTTATAAAACTGTATGTAGCTGACACATACTTTGGTCTATGCATACTGTTGTTTTATAAAACTGTATGTAGCTGACACATACTTTGGTCTATGCATACTGTTGTTTTATATAACTGTATGTAGCTGACACATACATTGGTCTATGCGTACTGTTATTTTACATATATTAAAATCACCCATATTCATAAATAAGGTATATTTTTAATACAAAGTCAGCAAGTATTTTCGCTCCTGTTTTGTAATGATAATGAATTAGCTTATAATGATGTGTAGTCAATATGAGCTGCATATGGACTATCCCTTTATTACTATACTATATAAGCACTTAGTGTGGTCGTATACTGTAAACTAAACACATGTGGAATCACAACAAATCGAGCTAAACTGTGTATATCGCAGGTGTTGGGTATTGTTGATGTCGACAGTCGTAGCTCTGGCGCGACTTCGGAAGCGTCCACCAGAGGTCTCAGGTGAATTCTTGGCAGGGTCAATTGCATAACTACAATTTTTGAGACTGCGGATTCGTTTAATCCGCAGTTTCAAAATGTACTTAGACTGTTCTATTTGGCTAGGTAGGGACCGCACTGCAATCCTTATTCATAAGGGTGACCATTCTCTCATCCTAGGGCGAAATAGTTCTTACTGTGTGTGTGTGTGTGTGTCTGTCTGTCTGTGTGTGTGTGTGTGTGTGTGTGTGTGTGTGTGTGTGTGTGTGTCTGTGTGTCTGTCTGTCTGTCTGTATGGGTATGGGTGTGTATGCGTGTGTGTGTGTGTGTGTGTGTGGTTGTAACTTCACGGATAAAGTTCCAAATACCAGCAGCGAGTCTGGCATACTTTTATTTCACACTTCGATATTTACAGTAAGCCCTGAACACAAGCCGGATGTATTCAGGATCCGAACACGAACTCTCTTTTATTAAGGGGATAGTGTTTGGTTTGGGGTCTTTATATTTATCTATTAATATTTGTTTTAGTTTCCTCGCTAGACATCCATAAAACTAAATAAAACACCCCCTAGACCCCCCTTTCAAGATAAATTTGTACATTTTTATCGGTCTAGAAAAACGCTCCTGGCCGAAGGCCGGTTCCTTCTA
>JBAKBP010027190.1:0-30517 GCA_037953745.1 Lithodes maja
CCCACAGAACCCTCCCTGCCGACCACAATAAAGCCTGGGTGACCGAAGCCACTCCATGGCGGGGAGCTGAGGAGGGTGCAGAAACGCCCGGGAAACCAAAGCCCCACCCAGGGCCCTGTGCCCCTCAGCAATTATGAAGAGAAAGTTGAGGGGCAAGGGAAAAAACTGCGATAGGCAGTTATGCCTTTTGCCTCCCTCAATCACATAGGAAAAAAAAAAAAAAAAAAAAAAAAAAAAAAAAGCGGACAACCCGAGCCAGTTTAGTGAAGGACTTACAGGATTGACCACTCAATTTAGGATCCGTCCGACTCCGAGGCCCTCTGTGTATCTTGTTAGCACTATTTTTCTACAGTGGTGTTCGGCTAATCCATCCACTAACCTGCCTTACCCTTAGGTAAGCAGTACGGATTTGTATCAGGTTTACTCCCCTAGACAGGTTGCCAACCAAGGCTGACGAGTCCCATCCACCCGGATTTGTATAAGGTTGTCTCCCCTAGATGAGTTGCCGACCAAGGCTAACGAGTCCCATCCATCCATCCATCCCATCCACCATCCACTGTGGCAGTAATGGTAATAAATAAGGCAAGGAATCAATAAGGGCCGAGTATGATAAGAACGCCAGAGACACGATAGGAAGCCATGTCAAGGAGTACCGGTATGTGTGGAGGAGTACCGGTATTTGTGAAGGAGTCTACGTACCGGTATATATGGAGAAGTAATGGTATATGTGAAGGAGTACCGGTATATGTGGAGGAATACCGGTATGTGTGGAGGATTACCGGTATATGTGGAGGAGTACCGGTATTTGTGAAGGAGTCTACGTACCGGTATATATGGAGAAGTAATGGTATATGTGAAGGAGTACCGGTATATGTGGAGGAATACCGGTATGTGTGGAGGATTACCGGTATATGTGGAGGAGTACCGGTATTTGTGAAGGAGTCTACGTACCGGTATATATGGAGAAGTAATGGTATATGTGAAGGAGTACCGGTATATGTGGAGGAATACCGGTATGTGTGGAGGATTACCGGTATATGTGGAGGAGTACCGGTATTTGTGAAGGAGTCTACGTACCGGTATATATGGAGAAGTAATGGTATATGTGAAGGAGTACCGGTATATGTGGAGGAATACCGGTATGTGTGGAGGATTACCGGTATATGTGGAGGAGTACCGGTATTTGTGAAGGAGTCTACGTACCGGTATATATGGAGAAGTAATGGTATATGTGAAGGAGTACCGGTATATGTGGAGGAATACCGGTATGTGTGGAGGATTACCGGTATATGTGGAGGAGTACCGGTATTTGTGAAGGAGTCTACGTACCGGTATATATGGAGAAGTAATGGTATATGTGAAGGAGTACCGGTATATGTGGAGGAATACCGGTATGTGTGGAGGATTACCGGTATATGTGGAGGAGTACCGGTATTTGTGAAGGAGTCTACGTACCGGTATATATGGAGAAGTAATGGTATATGTGAAGGAGTACCGGTATATGTGGAGGAATACCGGTATGTGTGGAGGATTACCGGTATATGTGAAGGAATACCGGTATATGTGGAGGAGTACCGGTATATGTGGAGGAGTACCGGTATTTGTGAAGGAGTCTACGTACCGGTATATATGGAGAAGTAATGGTATATGTGAAGGAGTACCGGTATATGTGGAGGAATACCGGTATGTGTGGAGGATTACCGGTATATGTGGAGGAGTACCGGTATATGTGGAGGAATACCGGTATGTGTGGAGGATTACCGGTATATGTGGAGGAGTACCGGTATTTGTGAAGGAGTCTACGTACCGGTATATATGGAGAAGTAATGGTATATGTGAAGGAGTACCGGTATATGTGGAGGAATACCGGTATGTGTGGAGGATTACCGGTATATGTGGAGGAGTACCGGTATATGTGGAGGAATACCGGTATGTGTGGAGGATTACCGGTATATGTGGAGGAGTACCGGTATTTGTGAAGGAGTCTACGTACCGGTATATATGGAGAAGTAATGGTATATGTGAAGGAGTACCGGTATATGTGGAGGAATACCGGTATGTGTGGAGGATTACCGGTATATGTGAAGGAATACCGGTATATGTGGAGGAGTACCGGTATATGTGGAGGAGTACCGGTATATGTGAAGGAGTACCGGTATATGTGGAGGAGTACCGGTATATGTGAAGGAGTGCCGGTATATGTGAAGGAGTACCGGTATATGTGAAGGAGTACCGGTATATGTGAAGGAATACCGGTATATCCTAACTTGGCCTAACAATTCTAACCTTAAAGCTATTATAACCTAGCATAATCTCTCCTAACCTTTTCTAACCTCTCCTAACCTTTATTCCAACCTAGCCTAACTATCCTTACCTTCCATCTATTCTAACCTAGTCTAACCTCTCCTGACCTTTATTCTAACCTATCCTAACCTTTATTCTAACCTAGTCTAACCTCTCCTAACCTTTATTCTAACCTCTCCTAACCTTTATTCTAACCTAGTCTAACCTCTCCTAACCTTTATTCTAACCTCTCCTATCCTTCAACTTATTCTAACTTAACACACGTGAGTTCAAAGTGTGGGCGAAAACTGGTCCAATACGTGTTTTGAAAATATTAGTGGTGTAGTTGATTTGCCTGAACCTAATGACTGGTACTCCGTGTGTGGTGGTGGTGGTGGGGGGGGGGGGGGGGGGGGTGAGTGTGCGTGTGTGTGTGTGTGTGTGGTGGGGGGGGGGGTGAGTGTGTGTGGGGGGGGGGGGGTCAGTGTGAGTTTGCATGTGTAGGCGGGGTGGGGGTGAGTGTGTGTGTGGCTGAGTGTGTGCGGTTGGTAACCAAGGGGAACCTACTGACTGGAACCCTTAGTGTGTGTGTGTGTGTGTGGGTGTGTGTATATATATATACTGTATATGTGTGTGTGGTAGACAGGGAAGGGAATGGGGGGGGGGGAGTGCAGTAATGGTATATCAATGCACCCCCTCACTTTCCCCCCCCCCCCCCCCCCCCATACTCACTCTGTCTGGTAGCCTTGGAACACCAGTTATGACAGTACCATTATACCAGTAGCCTACAACATTTATACCGGTACCTCTCAAACAATTATCTTAAGGGGAGGTTTTTAATTTGTTCCCTAGACCTCCATCAAGCTTAAAAGTGCACCCCATAGACGCCCTTTCCAGATAAATTTGTACATTTTTAGGTAGAACAAATTTCCCGACCGAAGGCCGTTTCTTTTCTTTTTTTATGTTTTTGTTCTATGTGAGTGAGGGAGGCAAAAGGCAGAACTGCCTGTAGCGAGTGCCTCCCCCATAGTTGAAAGAGTGACAGGGCCAAAATCAAGGGACGTTCGAGCCAAAATGCCTGGACACACGGAGTTTGAAGCAAATCATAGGAAGAGGGAAAGACTGATTCTGGGAGAGAGTTCCAGAGCTCAGCTGTTGAGTAGAAGAAAGTTTGAGAGTAACGTTTCACTCTTGGGTTGGAGAGTTGCACAGAGTAGGGGTGGGATTGTGTTGCAAGATGTGTACCACGTGCCCTACATAGAGGAGGTAGTATACACTGGGAAAGCTCTGAAGAACACTGATTATTATAGTAGCGATAAAATAGTGAGAGAGATGCAACATTGCGGCGAAGAGAGGAGATTGCAGAGAGTTGGTGAGTGGACGGGAGTTAATGAGAGCGGTTTGAGAGGAACCTCCCCAGACATGTGAACAATACTCAATACAAGGACACACCGTGCCCCTGTACAGAGCAAGAAGCTGTGCAGGGGTAAAGAACCCCTTGAGGCGGTTGAGCAACCCAGCTTCTGGGAGGCTGCCTTAGCAAGACTGGTATTATGGTCTTTCTAAGTGAGAGCAGAAGAAAAAGAGACACCAAGAAAAATTTAGAGAAGATGAAGGATTGATTTTTGTATTGTTGAAGAATAAGGGATAGTCTCCAAGATCCCCCTTCTAGATTAAAGTGTACATTTTTCAGTAGAAAACTGTCCCGGCCGAAGGCCGATTCCTCCTAAATTACAGGCTTGCTATCGCTCGCCAGGGAAAATCGACACCGAAATTACACGAAAGGTCTAAATATTGACAAAGATAATGGAGTGAAAGGTCTTAAAATCGCCAAAGTAATGGGCCGAACGTCTTAATATCTGAAAACTAATGGGGCTAAGCATGAGCGAGAAGGGGGAAAATACTATCCTCCTTAATTAAAAGGGGAACGTACCTCACAAACGGTATATTAACATGTAAACAAAGCAGTGGGGGCAACCTTGAAATTCCCATGTAATTGCCGTGAGCTAACTTTTGTACTATTAAACCGGTGACCGGTCAACTCAACCAGTAGCTCTCAACCAGTACCAGATCAACCAATACGGTTAGGTTAGGTTAGTACTATATTTTGGCACTGGTTTGGTTGGTCTGGGTTAATTTGGCACTGGTTGAAATGGTCTACTGGTTGAGGTGACATGGAACCAATTAAACCATGCATGTATGTATGTATGTATGTACTCAGGCACATACCCCATGGCTAAGGGTGGCCGACTCGAGACAGAGCCTTAATGATAGCAATACAATAAATCATTTCCCCTATTATTATTATTTTTTTTTTTTTAGAATATTAACAATAGTATGCTGAATAACAGAAGAGAAATAAATTAAATTTCTATAATCTACTTGAGGATAAATGAATGATCTTAATCTTCCATTCTTCCCACCTGTGAGAGCAATACTAAGTGTGAAGCGAGGGTTGTGGGAGCAGCGATGGTCGATACGTCCTCCTCCGTGACGGTCTGAGGGGATACTGAGTCCACGGGTGTGACGGGTTAGTTACCAAATGAAAACACATAATACCGCTAGATCCGTTCGTAAAAAATCGCTAGAATGTGGCTAGATAGTGAATTAATGTATTACACTCGCTAGAATAATGCCACAATCTCTAGAACATGTCTCTAAAATGACTGAATTGTCTAGAATATCTCTAGGAAGTTTGTTGTTAGATGTAAAATATTGCCTCTTGATTAAAGCAAATACCTCTAGAACTAGCGGTAAAGTAACTACCGGTAAATTGGCAACACTGAAACACCCTGCGCCTGTGAAGTAAGGTTGAACTTATTAACATTCACTGCCTAATAAATTTGATAGTTATGGTTTATACTAAGGACAAGAGGATAAATCAATATTGTGAAAGCCGTAGTGATTGCAATATAGACTCCAGATTGTGCGTGCCATATTTAACCCCTTGAGTACCAGGGACGTTCGTTTTATCATATTCTGGCAAACATTAAGACGATTTTATTCAGCTTAGGAAGGACCTCTAGCATTAATATGACTTCAAACTATCTCAACCAACCCTTTTAACGACCACAGATCCTTCCTAAGCTGCACAATATAGTCTAAACATAGCTAGAATGATATATAACACACGTCGCTGGTACTCAAAGGGTTAACCCCTTGAGGATCATGACGCATTTTGACAGTATATTTTGGTTATCATTAGACGATTGTATACAGCTTAGGAAGGGTTTGTAGGCATTAAAAGGGTAAAGAATATCTCAATCATCCCTCTGACTCCCACAATGTCTTCCTAAACTGAATAAATACGTCTAACGATAGCCAGAATAAACTGTTGAAACGCGTAATGAATCTCAAGGGGTTAATATATCCATCAAGAAGTGCAGTTTGTCTATTAACCCGTACAGTACCAAGGACGTCCTTTTCATCCCATTCTGACAACTATTAGATGCTTTAATTCAGCTTAGGAAGGACATCTAGCAATATTAAGGCTTCAAACAATCTCGACCAACCCGTTGAACTACTACCGATCCTTCTTAAGCTGCATAATATCGTCTAAATATAGGTAAAATAAAATGTAACACGTCGCTGGTACTCAAAGGGTTAAGCTGCTTGTTTTCAACAAGTACCTAGTCAGTGATAGCCACCAGTGATAGTGCTCTTCAGTTTTCCATACTTTACTGCAGAAATATCTACCCATCAACAACAAAACAGTGCAGTGTTCCACATAAGCATCCAGTGCACTTATTGCAGAAAAAATTACCAAGAAAAATTGTGTGATTATTAAGTAATAAGTGAAAATAAGTTCATCCCACTCTCAAAACAAAGATGGCGTCCAAGATGGCGGCGGTCACCTGTTCAGAAGAAGATGTAAACAACAACATTGAGTGTGCTACATGTGGACTCTCCAGTGATATGGACTACTCCATAAGTTGTGATGACTGCAGAAAATGGCTACACTATGAATGTTGTGCTCTACCAACCTTTCAAATATTTTGTTATGCTGCCTCAAAAAGAAAATTCACTTGCCACCCATGCACCCTATTGAGGTTTGGGGACGAGGACACTGAGGAGTGGCTAAGAAATGCAGAGGAAGCTAAACACAGGCAAATAACACCTGGTGAGTTATCTGCTCAACAGGTGGCGTTGTGTGTGTGTAAGTGTGAGAGTCCGAGTGTCGTGGGTGAGACAGTGAAGCACGGGAACGAGGTGGCTTCAGAGATGGGGTCGTTTCGGGCCATGAGTGAGCACCGTGCCTCATGTGAAGGCAAGATGGCAGGTGCTCGTTGTACTCTACGTGCTTCACATGTCTCACTCCCTAGACTGGAACAAGACCTCACGGGCTTCACTGTTCATTGTAAAACGGTGAATGTTAAGGCTCTCAGCCTATGCCCGAGAGGAAGTAAGTTGGAATATAGAAAAAAAAAAAAAAAAAAAAAGAACTGTAATTAGGGCAGAACTGAAAAAGAAAGGTGCAATCACCAAAGACACACTTCTGACAGTTAAGGCCAGGCAAATTGGCTCAAGTCAAGCTCTGCCTGAAGACAAATCTGAGGATATCTTGACACAAACCGAGGCAGCTCAGACCCTAACTACACCAGAACTACCAAACAACTCTGATGACCCCAATAGGAAGCAAGAGGACAAGACTGTTGACCTAGGATTAGGGAATACACCAACAAACCTCAATCTATCGGTCGAATTGGCTCTCAGTAGGCCTAGGCCTAATTCCCAGACCCAAGGCCATGAATGCAGCCTTGCTAGAACTAGGCCTAGCCCAAGACAGAAATCCTCAGATTCCTCAGCAATACATCATTCCCATGTCACCAGAATCTCACCACAGGACAGGAGAAATGGCAGGTTGACTCAGCTTGCCCAAGAAACCCCCATATGTAGGTACCACAGACGGGGAACATGTCGGCACGGCAAATTTGGGACAAAATGTGAGTACCGTCATCCTAAGGTCTGTCGTAAACTCCTAAATCATGGGCCAAATAGAGACCAAGGATGCCAACTAGGGAAAAAATGCTCATTTCTCCACCCTAAGATGTGCGAGGACTCCATCTCCAAGCAGGAATGTTTGAATAGTAACTGTAAATTACCTCACATCAAAGGGACAAAGAGACACCAAGCCAAGCAAGATGTAAATCCAGTACTGGTATCTGCCACCGCTCAAGTGCCCCACATGGCCTCGAAGAAAGTCGACGCTGTCCAGGATACAAATTCAGTCCCTGCTTTTTTAGAATTAATGGTGGGGGTGAAAAGGACCCTCGACACGCTAACGAAAGCCATGGAGTCACAAGCGTCAATAATCAGCACACACCTAATGGGCAATCAACACAACAATGTCCCATCACATACCCAAATGTTTCCATGGCTAAATGCCATGAAATCATGCTAGAAAATGCAATGATGGGCAATATTCAAGGTCTATTCCCTAAGACAAATAAAAGCAAAATCCCCTTCATTGCTGAGCTTGCCGAAGAAAATGACCTAATGTTCATCGCCCTGACAGAGACTCATCTCAAAAGTGAGGTGAGTGATGCAGAAATAATAGTGGCAAATTACACCTCCTACAGAGCAGATCGTGAAAATAGAAGCCATGGTGGAGTCATCACATATGTAAGAAATGACCTAGCCTCAGATACAAAACCAATACTAGTCTACTCTGATACTCAAGTAGAAATGCTGGCTCTCCACATTAAGTCACTCAATGTAATTATTCTCAATTGCTATCGCCCCCCATCATGCACCCTTGAAAGTTACAATAATTCACACAGCAGAATCGACAAGCTAATCGACGATATGCCAACCCCAACACCAGATATCATCATCTGCGGAGACTTCAACTTTCCTATCATCCATTGGCCAGAAGGAAAGGTCTCAGGAGGTACCAGAGAGGAGCAAGCACAAGCCAGGCTTCTCCTTAAACTCTCTGACAAGCTTTTCCTCACACAACTGATAACCAAGCCTACCAGAGTCAATAACACACTCGACCTCCTCTTCACTAACAACCAGGATATAGTTGCCGACTACTCAGTGGAGAAGACAATATTCTCTGACCACAGCCTTGTAACTATACACACTATGTACAGGAAGGCTGGGGCTCAAGCTGAAACTGTAACTCCGCCAACAAAACCAACAAACCCATTCTCAAATTTGAACTTCTTCAGTGAAGCAATTGACTGGGTAAATCTCCAAACTTCCCTCTCCCAGACAAATTGGGACCTGATCCTCCATGACAAGGATCCAAATGCCATGCTTGACACCATCCTCAGCACCCTACTGAAGTTGTGCCAGCATCACATTCCCCAAAGGAGGAAACCTTCCAACGCTCGGCACCTCAAAATCCCGAGGGACCGAAAAATCCTAATGCAGAAAAGATCATCACTCAACAAACAGCTCAATAACACCCAAAACAAAACGAGGAAGCTTGCACTATCTACCAAGATTGCAAGCATAGAAACTCAAATTAAAGCATCCCATGAGCGTCAAAAGCAAAGAGAGGAAGATCGTGCAGTACTGAACATCAAGCGGAACCCCAAATTCTTTTACAGTTACTGCAGGCGCTTCTCAAAAATTAAGACGCAAGTGGGGCCATTAAGAACAGAAGATGGTGAAGCTGTAAACGACCCCAAAGATGTATGTCGGATCCTGCGAACACAGTACGAGAATGTCTTCAGCACACCACGGCCAGCAACTGCAATCCAGGACCCCAAAGCTTTCTTCACGGAAGACACTCCACAACCGACTCGACTAAGTGATATTGAACTGACTGAGGCAGACCTACGAAAAGCCATCAAAGAACTGAGAACGAATGCAGCTGCTGGTCCTGACGGAGTACCAGCCATACTGCTGATTAAATGCTGTGATGCCCTGATTCCTCCTATCTGCAAGCTTTGGAGACACTCAATGGACACAGGCACAATTCCATCCTCACTAAAACAGGCCATCATTACTCCAGTCTACAAGGGTGGTGAAAAGAGCCTGGCGAAGAACTATCGACCGGTAGCTCTAACATCCCACCTCATCAAGATATTTGAAAAAGTCCTGAGGAACAAGCTTGTCAACTTCCTGGAAAAAAATGGCCTTATGAACTCCAGCCAGCATGGCTTCCGGAAAGGCAGATCATGCCTTTCGAAGCTCCTGGCACATCATGACTGGCTACTCCACAGGCTTGCAGAAGGAGAAAATGTGGATGTCGTGTTTCTAGACTTTGCTAAAGCATTCGACAAGGTGGATCACGGCATCCTCCTTCACAAGATTAAGAAACTCGGCATCCAAGGCAAAATAGGTGTGTGGCTGCACAGTTTCCTCTCCGCAAGAACGCAGACTGTTGCTGTTAAGGGCCACACATCTGAAAAGTCCCACGTCATTAGTGGAGTACCCCAGGGATCAGTATTAGGACCTCTGCTCTTCCTTATACTGATAGGGGACATTGATGATGGAGTTGGTCAATCGGTTATCTCTTCCTTTGCTGACGATACGAACATAGTCGTGTCGTCAGAAATGAAGAGGATATTCATAATCTCCAGGATGACCTCGACAAAATCTACAAATGGGCAGACGAAAACGACATGACCTTCAACGAAGAAAAGTTTGAAGCGTTACGATGTGGCCCGAAACAAACCCTCAAGGACACCACCAAACTACTCACTGCAGGCGGCCACGACATCACCCCCAAGCCACATGTGAGATGCCTAGGTGTGCAATTGTCCGACGATGCCACATTTCAACACCACATTTCTGCAGCTGTCAAGAAAGCCAAGGGAATGGCCGGATGGATCCTACGGACGTTCAACTCCAGGGAACAAGAAACAATGCTAACTCTCTGGAGGTCTATGGTACAACCCTTCCTTGACTACTGTAGTCAACTATGGTCGCCACACAAAAAGGGGTACATACGAGATCTTGAGTCCGTCCAGAGGTCCTTCACTAGAAACATTCGGGGGATGAAGGACCTTAGCTACTGGGACCGGCTCAAGAAGCTAGGGCTGTACTCTCAGCAGAGAAGGCGAGACAGGTACTGCGCAATCTATGTGTGGAAAATCCTGGAGAAGCTGGTTCCAGATCCAACTGGTAATGAACTCCAGGAAAAACAAAATGGTCGGACTGGAAGGAAGTGTGAGAGGAGATCCCTCCCAACACAGGCACCAGAACGAGTGAGATCCCTCCTCGCGTCCAGCCTAGGCCACAATGGACCAAAAAATTTCAACTCGCTGCCCAAGGAAGTGCGAGACATAGTAGGTTGCCCGGTAGACAGGTTCAAAGGGTTATTAGACAAGTTTCTAAAGACCCTCCCAGATGAACCACCAGTGTCTGGATACACTGCTAACTGCCGGGCGGCCTCAAACTCTATACCGGACCAGACGGACCTCCTTCGAAGGGACGCACGGGACGGACGCAGCGGTGGCGGACCACGACTGTGAGGACGGGACCTCTAGACGACTTCAAGTAAGATTCAAGTAAGATCATAGTATGGAGATGTCTTTAGTTTCCATACCAGATGTCTTTACTGCTAAATCATCTATTATATGTTATTGTTGCTATCGTGATTGTAGGCTCTCTGCCAGATTCTAGTAACATGGGGTATGACAACAATAGTATATACACAAATACAGTAATAGAAAAACTACATTCATAAAACATGAATGTCAGGTAAATCAAGATATGGAGGAGAAAAACTAATGGATATAGGCCTACCTGCGTTCACCCAATTTTATTCTTTTTCACCCTTCAGTGCAAGCCCCAACACTGAAGGGGTGTGTATCCACAGTATTTGTTAGTGTAAATGTGTGTATGTGGCCTGTGATCGTGTTCTTAAGTGTTGTTAATATTTATACAATAGATTACCATATAAATAACGTTTTCTTTTATAAAGATTTATAGAAAATTTATATTTTATGGCTAACTATTTTATAAGTCATAATTCTATCAATAGTTTTTTATATTATGACTAATAATACGTTAAGCATATTGTATATTTAAATAATAGATGTGTATCAATTTATAATTATTTTGTGAGGGATAAATTACGAAAGTTCGAGATTAATGAAGGAAAATAACAATTAATCATGAATGTATAATATACATTCATGATTAATTGTTATTTTCCTTCATTAATCTCGAACTTTCGTAATTTATTAATTTGCATAATATATTATATTATGCACCACTGGTCTTCATAGACTCTTCAACTTCAAGCCTCATTCGTGTTGCATTTCCAAGCAGGGTAACACGTTTTTTTGAACTGCTATCGGTACTACTGTTAAACACACTAGTCACGTCTTTAAAAATGTGCGCCTACAGAGATCTTAACATGGATGGCTACGATGATGGTTACTTCAGTGACGATGGTATGGAGATTGAGGTACCACAGAATATGGATGCACAGAGGAATGCCCAGGCTGCTCTGCGTCGGGAGGGGGCTGTGGTGGATAACAAGGGTGGGGTGGATAAGGCACAGGGGATAAAGAGGCCTGGTGAGGAGTGTCTGGATCAAAAGGCACTAAAGAAGGCCAGGAATGCGTGAGGTATAAATAAGGTGATACTCTGATATAGGGCTTCGCTGCATATCTGCCTGCTGAAACCGGAACTTCTCGGAGAGATAGGGGGCCAGGGTAGTGCTGGAGTGACCTTGGTGATCCCTGCTCTTTGAATCTTCTGAGTGACCTAGATGTGCGTGAATTTTTGTTTGTGTGTGTTCATTGTTTTTTTGTCTTGTTTTTTGTTTTCTATTCGGGCTCTGTCTCGAGTTGGCCATCCCAAGTTCAAACAAAAAAATAAAGAAAAATATAAAAAAAAGTGAGCAAATAGATAGATAAATAGATAGATAGACTCTGGTGGAAGTGTCTCCTGAAAATATCCAGTTAATAAGCTATGCCATTTTTTTTTTTTTTTTTTTTTGACAAAGCCTATTCTTAATTTTGTTCATATGGTTTGGTTAATGGATTATGCAAAGAATATTGGTTTATTTCTATATTGCATGTTATAAATTCACAGGTTGACTTAGACCTACGCTTAAGTTTGTTCAGAGGATTTGGCTGATATATTATGCAATTTAAGTTGGTTTGTTTTTAAGTTTGGTTTAACATTTTGCTTTGTGCATGTTAAACCAATACGGATGACAGTTTTGTATTTTATTTTCGCTGACACTAAATGAGTTTATGCAGCTTATAGAGGACCAATGGAATTCAACGAGTTCATGTTCATGGAGATATCTTTAATTATATTTGATTCCGAGAGACCCATCCTAAGTTTTGTGAAAGTGCTTGATAGTGGCTAAAATGGTATAAATATTGAGCCAGGGTGTTGAAGAGGTTAGTCCTGCTTCACACAGACGGTTGCCATGTGCGGGAACGGGCACAATTGACTGCTTTTTCAGCCTATAAATTCATTCATTCATATTTTGTTTAGTTAGACTATTAGGATGCATTGGTAGATAATATGCCTGGAAAACAAGAGAAACCAGTATAGGGGAAGAAGGTTGTGCAAAGATTCGCTTTGTCTGGATTCATACAGACAGTCACAGCAACACGTGAACTTATATATTGCTGAATATCCACAAGGAAAAGAGGAAAATAAACACGGAGTCCCAATCACATTCGTGTATTACATCTTCAGGGGAGTGAGGACAGGCAGAGGATTCTCTGCCTGTCCCCTGTCCCCTGAAGATGTAGTACACGAAAGCGCTTGGGACTCCATGTTTATTTTCCTTTCTTCCCTGTGGATATTCAGCAATTCATATACCGGTATATATATACATATAAATACAGTATATATATATATATATATATATATATATATATATATATATATATATATATATATATATATATACTGTATATTCACAATATTTGGTAATATTTCAGCTGATGGCAGATTTAATCGTTAAGCAACTGATTTCTCGATATTTAATTGGGCAATATGAAACTAATGTCTGCATTATGTTATAGCCAAGTTTTCGTAAATAACAATACATTTCGCTACATCTTCGTAATAGCTAAATAATTAATATGGAAATATGACAATTTACCATTAACTGGGAAACAAAAATAAATTCGAGTTTCAAATAATGTCGATATATATATATATATATATATATATATATATATATATATATATATATATATATATAGCTGTCGGGTAGGTAGCAGTAAGAAACATATTTGTATTATTATGATTTTTACACCAACCAACTTCACATCTAAACTCAATTAATGAAATCAACAAATACATGTGACACTCCGAGGACTCGAACCCAGGATACTCACATCGAAATTCCGCGCACTATGCATTACGCTATCAAGAACTACACCTCCAGCCAGGGGACATTATGTGGGAATCTTCACATATCGACCAAAAATCAGGCACCAGAATTTTGGTAGACTTAGAAAAGGCCTAGGCTTCGTCAAGGGGCAGTTCCTTCGAAGCTTCCAAATTGTCCCTCATAATCTAAGGAGGGTCACCTGCATTTGTTCTCTCCTTTTCTCTCTCTCTCTCTGGCTTGTATCCATTCGGCCCCATTCAGCCTACTGGTTGTTGTTGTTTTTGTTGTTCCCTAAGCTGCCTGGCCGAACGGCCCCGAGTCCCTGAGGAAGGCCATGGCCACGATCGGGCTTTCCCACAGAGCTCTCATTGAGTGTAGATTGTGTTGTTGGCGTAAGTGGTTGTGTGAAATGCAGTCTTCTATGATGTGTTTAATGGTATGGGGTGCTGTGTTACATCCCGGGCAGGCGTCGACAACGGAGTCATCCAGTCTCTTCTAATAGCTCAAGAGAGCTGGATGGTGTCCGCATCTCAGCCTGGCCAGGTGGACTCTGTCCTCGCGAGGAAGGGAGGATTCGGAAGGATGGATTTCGGGAGGTCGTGCATGCAGCTGCGTGTTGTCTGTGAGTGAGTGGATGGATCGGTGAGAGATATGAGTATGGATGTGCTTCTGGAAGTTGGTTCGGGGTGGGCAGGGAGGGAGAGAGGACAATAATTGTGTGTGATACCGTGTGCTGGGTGTTGTTTTGATATTTCTTGGTGTCTGTGGGTGTGTTGCCATGTAGTTTAGTGGGTGGTCTTGGTTCGTGGAGGCTGCTGCCAAGAATTGAGTGCCTCTCATGTCCAGATGGTCTTTGACTTTGAGGATTTTGGTTTCTTGATGTAGGTGATCTGTGGGTGCAGTAGCTGTGCAGCCTGTAATGATCTTCAGGGCTTTGTTTTGAATAGTCTGTAAAGTCTTATGATGTGTTTCAGCTAGGTTGCGTATTCCATCACTGATCTTATGTATTGTTTATATACTGTGGTGGTAGTTTCTTTGTTGTGTCCAAATTTTGTGTGAGCAAGTGACCTGAGGGCGTTAAGTCTGGGTGTCAGTTTCTTTTTAACTTTTGTGGTGTGCTGTTTGAATGTCATATGAGTATCATATGTTACTCCTAGGATTTTGGGTGTGTGTGTATGTGTTAGGGGTGTGTTGTTTATGGTGAGTTGAGGGATGTATTCGTGTTCTCGTTGTTGTTGTTGTTGTTGTTTTTCCCCAAGCTGCCTGGCCGAACAGCCCCAAGGCCCCGAGCAAGGCCAAGGCCATAACCGAGCGCCCCCACAGAACCCTCCCTGCCGACCACAATAAAGCCTGGGTGACCGAAGCCACTCCATGGCGGGGAGCTGAGGAGGGCGCGGAGACGCCCGGGAAACCAAAGCCCCACCCAGGGCCCTGTGCCCCTCAGCAATTATGAAGAGAAAGTTGAAGGGCAAAGGAAAGATGTGACGCTTTGGCTTCCAATCTTGGTAGATTAGGAGGTCAATCCACGCAAGAGACGTTTATCCCCATCCAGGTGTCGATTTCTTCCTGGTGACCGATAGCGAGCCAGCATTGTATGGAGAAATCAGGATTCGCCGGAGACATTTTTCTATCGAAAAAAGTAGAAATTTATCCTACTGTATTTTTTTGTTTTTTTAATGCGACCGTTTTGACGTACTTCCGGGTGTCCTCCGTGATGCACTCGTATATTACTCTTATTTCTTCTCCGTGGGCTCAGTTACCCAGTGTACGTCGTGAGGGGAGGGGTATCGCCGCTCTCTCCTGACACTCCCATCACACAGAACAGTACCAAACTGGACTATTCTCTGCTTCTTTTCAACTGACGGTTATATTGCAAAGTTCCCATCAAGATTTCTCGGTTATTTTGAAGATTTTGTAGTGAAATACGGTGCTAATTATATAAACTGGGTCTTACTATGATGCAGAGACATAGTAGTTTAATATTGTTCCATTAACCCTCTCCGACATATGACGCGATTTTGAGCCTATTGGGGATGCTTTAAAGCCTTTGTTACCATCAGGGGTATTTAGAAACCTTTAGTTTAGTTACTTCAACGTCTGCAGTTGTCTTTGAGTTAGCTGTGTTGAGCCTATTGGGGATACTTTAAAGCCTTTGTTACCATCAGGGGTATTTAGAAACCTTTAGTTTAGTTACTTCAACGTCTGCAGTTGTCTTTGAGTTAGCTGTGTTGAGCCTATTGGGGATACTTTAAAGCCTTTGTTACCATCAGGGGTATTTAGCAACCTTTAGTTTAGTTACTTCAACCTCTGCAGTTGTCTTTGAGTTAGCTGTGGGCAGAAAACTAATTTTGGAGAGTTAATTATAAGAGTGAGAGAACTCTATTTCTTACTGCTAATCTGGAAACCTCTGCGTCATAAATACGTGAAAGGGTTAAGTATCGAAAAAATAGCTGCTTAGGGATTCAATTTACCGTCAGTTGAATTGAAACAGAGTATAGTGTTTCCTTATAAAGTGTTAAGACCCGTTCACAAACACATGTATAGTGACTCTTAAAGGGAGATGGGGCGTTGTTGTGACTCTTAAAGGGAGATGGGGCGTTGTTGTGACTCTTAAAGGGAGATGGGGCGTTGTAGTGACTCTTAAAGGGAGATGGGGCGTTGTTGTGACTCTTAAAGGGAGATGGGGCGTTGTAGTGACTCTTAAAGGGAGATGGGGCGTTGTTGTGACTCTTAAAGGGAGATGGGGCGTTGTAGTGACTCTTAAAGGGAGATGGGGCGTTGTTGTGACTCTTAAAGGGAGATGGGGCGTTGTTGTGACTCTTAAAGGGAGATGGGGCGTTGTTGTGACTCTTAAAGGGAGATGGGGCGTTGTTGTGACTCTTAAAGGGAGATGGGGCGTTGTTGTGACTCTTAAAGGGAGATGGGGCGTTGTTGTGACTCTTAAAGGGAGATGGGGCGTTGTAGTGACTCTTAAAGGGAGATGGGGCGTTGTTGTGACTCTTAAAGGGAGATGGGGCGTTGTTGTGACTCTTAAAGGGAGATGGGGCGTTGTTGTGACTCTTAAAGGGAGATGGGGCGTTGTTGTGACTCTTAAAGGGAGATGGGGCGTTGTTGTGACTCTTAAAGGGAGATGGGGCGTTGTGACTCTTAAAGGGAGATGGGGCGTTGTTCTGGTCCCCATTCTTCAACATATTTAGTCTTTTTAATTTTCAGATTTTAAGACGTTTGGCTCATTATTTTGGTGATTTGAAGACCTTTCGACCCATTTCTTTTGTCAATATTAACACTTTTCGTGCCATTTAGTTGTCGATTTTTTCCTGGCGAGCGATAGCGAGCCTATAATTTAAGAGGAACTGGCCTTCGGCCAGGACATTTTTCTATCGAAAGATGTACAAATATATCTAGAAGGAGGGAGGGTCTTGGGGGAATGTTGGTGTTTGTTTTATGGAGGTATTTACTTTGTTCCCTAGACCTCCATCAAGCTTAAAATTACACCCCCTTGAGTCCCTTTCAAGATAAATTTGTACATTTTTCGGTAGAAAAATGTCCCGGCCGAAGGCCGGTTCCCCTTAAATTACAGGCTCGCTATCGCTCGCCAGGATAAAATCGACGCCTGAATAGTACAAAAGGTCTTAATATGGGGTGAAAGTTCTTAAAATCGCTAAACTAATGGGGCGAACGTTTTATAATATCAAAAGCAATGGGGCTAAACATGAGGGTGAAAGGGGTCAAGAAAAAAATCCCTCAAGTGGAGATCTCCCCTTAAGCTTGACGGAGGTCTAGGGAGGAAACTACAAAATAAAACAATAAATAGTTACATAAATGAGCCAATAAATACGCCCATCCCCCCTTAATAAATACGCCCACCCCCCTTAACCCTTTCAGTACCAGCGACGTGTGGTATATCTTACTCTAGCAGTATTTAGACGATATTATGCAGCTTAGGAAGGATCTGGGGTCGTTAAATGGGTCGGTTGATATAGTTTGAAGCCGTGTTATTGCTAGAGGTCCTTCCTAAGCTGAATAAAATCGTCTACCAGCTGCCAGAATATATTGCAAAGGACGTCCCTGATACTGAATGGGTTAAAAAAAATTGGACCTCTCACGTGTTCTATTACGCAATTATATCTACTGTACTACGAGAACGGATTCATTATTGTACACACGCTACAATCAAGCAACAACAGACTTATCCACGAGGCTGTTTATGTAAAGATAGCTCGGTAGTTAGGCAGGAAGCTATTGGTTATTAAGGGGAGGTTCGGCTTTTTCTGGACCCCCTTCTCCTTCATGTTTAAGGAGGGATACATAATAATGAATACATGCAAAAATAATGAATACATGCAAAAATAATGAATACATGCAAAAATAATGAATACATGCAAAAATAATGAATACATGCAAAAATAATGAATACATGCAAAAATAATGAATACATGCAAAAATCGCCCAAAAATGTGTGTAGTTTATTTGTACTATTTTCGATAGAATAATGTTCCTGCCGTAGGCCGATTCCTCCTAAAATTACAAGCTCGCTATCGCTCGCCTGGATAAAATCGATACCTAAATGGCACGAAAGGTCTTAATATTGAAACAGAAATGGGGTGAAAGTTCTTAAAATCGCCAAACTAACCTCGTCGGAAGTGCCACGGAAGTGCATAGTGTCATCACCATAGAACTATATATATATATATATTCTGACATACGGAGCCCTGTATGTTAATTTAAGAGTTAGAGTTAGAGTTGAAGGAGCCGAACTACCCAAACGGTGAAGCGAGTGGGGAAACTACCTCGCCCGCATACCTGCAAACAAGCCTTCACACCTGCGTGCGTCATGGGGGACCCTACAAACTACCTCGATGCCACGATGCTATGACGTATGATCGACGCCGGGAGCTGTGATTGGACCAGGCACCTGCTATGCAACTCGAGGAGCTATGATAGGGGCGCGCACCATCACTCCCCTCCTGATTCGTTCCTACACCATCATTGTTTGGTATATAAGACCCGAGTTGTGGGCATTCAAATCAGTCTCATTTGGAGTTGGGGAAGGTGAACTTGCAGCTGGAGGAAGACGGGGTGAAGTATTATAATGGGATTGTGACTGTCAGTCAGATTATATATGTGTCTGTTAAGTGTGTTCGGTGTAAACACTTACGTTATGTTGGTTAGTGAGATATGTGATTGGGAATTAACGTGAACGCTACCATTATGTGTTTAACTATTTGATTGCGAATTAACGTTAACGCTACTATTATTGTGTTTAACTATTTGATTGCGAATTAACGTTAACGCTACTATTATTGTGTACTTGACTATTTGATTGCGAAGTAACGTTAACGCTATTATTATGTACTTAACTATTTTAGTTGACTAACTTGTGGACTAAAGCAACTCTTTAAGTAATTGGGTTATGATGAAAGTAATACTATTGTTTTATATTAATACTTAAGAGTTCTTTCATTTTCTTTGAATTAAGCTTACATTGCTTAACGGTGCTTAGTACGGTGATGCTATTGTCTCATATTAGTAATATCACCTTAGACTAACATGGCTGTGTTAATATTACTTATAGTGATTTCCTAAGCTGAAGAAAATTCTTTTGCTTCAAAATATTATATTTTGCTTTTCATATTATTTGAGTGAGACCTGAATCGAATCTATGAAACGATCCTGTAACTTTATTTACTCATAATCAAACCAATGTTACGTGGTTAAGAAATACATTTAACTAATTATTAAATATATATAACTTTTTATGTGACTTTGATATTACTCCTGATGATAATAATAATATAATTCTATTAACGTAAGACCAGAACCAAGAATAATTAAATTAAATATAAATAAAAGGACATAAGAAAACTATCTATTCATTTCAAATAGGGTAAGAGACTGAAATATTCTTACTTTAATATTTATCTTTCAAGACTTTTTATAGAATTAATAGTCCTTTAGATATAACTTATTCGGTTCATAACCATAGCCTACTAAGCTTCGGTTAAATAATATTCTTTATAAATACTACATGACTTTAATTAGTTTAAGTATTTTTCATAATTAAAGAGTATCAGTCAATAAAGGATACCAAGTCCTAAGATCCAAAAGGAAAGGAAGCAACAACAGGAAATAATTTTATTAGATTTTACTTTTGTTTTGCCTTCAGCTGACTGATACCTTAATATATATCTCTGTGCTATCTAGATTCATCAAGTTAACCACTTGAGGATCAAGATACGTAACAGAAGAGTGGCGACCTTGCCAGGATTCGTTTCATACAGTTTCACTCAGTTTCATTAACGTTTCACTACTAAAAAACCGAATATTAATCATGCCTCAACTAATTAATGAAGAAGATGCTCGAGTTTTCATAGAATCAGAACCCACAGCCCCTGATATTGACTGTCTGTCAAAATCTGAACTGAAAGTGCTTGCCTCACATCTCCAATTAACTGTCTCAAACATGTCCAAAGTAGAAGTGGCTCAGACCATAAAGACCCACCTGTTCCCTGTAGAAGGCGGGGAGGGTGACGGAGCAGTTGGTGGGATACCTAGCCCACTTGATGAACAATTGCCACCTGGTTTGATCGGTGATCAAGTACTGGAACTAGCCAGACTAAAAATAGAACTAGCCAGAATAAATGCCGAACAAGCCAGAGCAAATGCCGAAGAAGCCAGCATAAAAGCCAGAGCAAATACCGAAGAAGCCAGCATAAAAGCCAACGCAAATATAGAACTAGCTAGAATAAATGCCGAACAAGCCAACGCAAGTATAGAACTAGCCAGAATAAAAGCCAGAGCAACGACGGAACAATGCGAATATCAATATCGTATAGCTCAACTAAATGTCAATACAAATGCTCCCGAAATTGCTCCCCCTCTGGGATTAACTATGACTAGTGTCATTCCACCTTTCACTGAGGATAATGTGCAGGATTTCTTTGTTTTGTTTGAAGAAGTTGCTGGAGGTATGAAGTGGACAAGAGATCAATGGCCTTTCATGTTGCAAACCGTTTTGACAGGGCAGGCTCGAGCCACGTATTTGTCAGAAGTAGCAGAAGTTAGGCAGGATTATGACCATCTCAAAGCAGCTATCCTAAAAACCTATCAATTGCAGCCTGAGGCTTACAGGCAATCTTTCCGTAAAAACCAGAAGAAAGTAGAAGAAACCCATAAGGTATTTGCCAGGACCATGACTAAAACTTTCAATCATTGGGTCAAGAGTAAGAAAGTCACAAGCTACAACGATCTGAAGGAGTTGGTCCTGTTAGAAAATTTCCTATGGAAAATTGATTCTTCTGTATCCTATCATTTAAAGGGGAAAAAGGTAGATTGTCTTGCTGACGCCGCTGACATGGCTGACACATACGTGCTCAACAACAAATTTCGTGGAAAGAAGCCCTACGATAATTCTAGCTCTAATTTTAAGTATCCCAATCACAAATCTGACCGACCCAGTCACAAGCCTATAACGTCTTCCCCAGCTAGCCAAAACCGTATTGTTCCCCCAACTAAAAATGCGACTCAGGGCAATGGTAACAGAGGTGGGCCCCAAACTAATAGTAATGCTCAAAGAGGGAACGTTCCCGTATCCCCTAAAGTATGTACTTTTTGTGGCAAGAGAGGCCACCTAGCTTATCAGTGCTGGGCCAAGGAGAGAACGGAGAGATCGGGGCAGACAGTTGCCGCCGTATCTCAAACTCCATATGTGCCTGTAATGCAGGACTCCCGACAGAAGGAGTACCTAGCACCAAAAGTTCCTTTAATGCAGGACTCTCGACAGGAGTACCTAGCAGCTAACTTAAAACATCTAGACAGGGGTGTAGTAGCATGTGTGGTGCAACCCACTAGGGTTAAGCCAATAATAATTTCACCATCAGTGCAGGACAGTTACCGTCCCTTTATTTCATCTGGCAACGTGAGATTAAATGGTTGTATGCATGAGGTAAAAATTCTGAGACACAGGTTCTACTAGCACCCTCATGGTGAATCCTTACACTGAGTGCCCACCTGGCGAACCAGTTGTAATGAGAGGTGCTGGAGGCCAGTTTTATGCATACTTGGTAAAAGGCGAAATTGAATGTGAGTTACTACAGGGTGAGGCCACCATAGCTTTGTGTAGGTCCCAAGATATCCCTGTGCCTGGGGTAACGCTCCTTTTGGGGAATGATGTAGCAGGTGAGAAGGTCCGACCAGACCCCATTTTGTCACTTTCCCCTGTTAACGAGCCACTAACCGGTGAGATCGAAAAGGAGATGCCAACAGTTTTCCCTGTGTGTGCTGTCACACGTTCAATGTCTCGAGTAGCAGTTCCCTCCGACAGAAATGTACCGAATGTAAGAGTTGATGAAAGGGATGATGAGAGTGTGAATGACGCTCCAACTGTGCCTGATGATGTGACTGAGGTGGATTTATCTGACACCTTTATGGCTCATCTTGACCCTAACGATGACCATGAAACCCCTCCAAATTGTCCTAGTGGCCTGGTAGAGCTACAAAGAGATGATAGTGAATGCAAGGAGTTAGCTGCCAGGTCCGTGAGTGAAGAGGAATGTGAGAAGGAGGGTGGTGAATGTTTCTACCTCAAAGGAGGAGTATTGTGGCGAAGATGGAGACCGCTACACAGACCAATCGATGACGGGGCTTGGGACGTCCATCAAGTAGTAGTCCCCAAACCTTGTCGTAAAGATATCGTGGAAATGGCACATTGTATACCATTGGCAGGACACCTAGGTGTGAGAAAAACTCTAAGACAGAATCAGAGCCCACTTTTACTGGCCAGGAATGCGTGCAGATGTAGTGGAGTGTTGTAGAGTGTGTCACACTTGCCAGATGACAGGAAAACCCAATCAGAAGGTGCCTGTACATCCTCTGGTGCCCTTGCCCGTTTTCGAGAATCCTTTTACTCGGGTGGTAGTGGACATTGTAGGCCCATTGCCTAAGACTTCCCAAGGTAACATTTATTTATTAACTATCATGGACATGGCAACTCGCTACCCAGAGGCTATACCCTTAAGGACTACCTCTGCTCCAACTGTCATCAAGGAACTGCTCAAATTCTTCACCAGAATGGGTTTCCCCCATGAGGTGCAAAGTGATCAAGGAACTAATTTTACCTCTAACATTTTTCAGCAGTCCCTGAAGGAGTTGGGTATCGAGCATGTTAAGTCTAGCACCTACCACCCAGAGAGTCAAGGGGTTCTCGAACGATATCATCAGACATTAAAAGGAATGTTACGTAAATATTGTACAGAGACCGGAGTTGAGTGGGATAAGGGGGTACCTTTTCTTTTATTTGCTACTCGTGAGGTTCCAACTGAATCCCTGGATTTTTCCCCTAATGAGCTAGTTTTCGGTCACCAGGTAAGAGGTCCTTTGCAACTATTGCAGGATAGCCTAGTTGGCCAGGAGGGGAACCAAAACCTCCTAAAGTATGTTTCAGATTTCAAAACCCGGCTGAGATCCTCGTGTGAGTTTGCCGCTCAAAACCTGACCGTGGCTAAAAGCTCCATGAAGAAATGGTATGACAGAAAAGCCCGTGAGAGGGAGTTTCAGCCCGGTGATGAGGTTTTGGTCCTGCTCCCCCTTTTTGGCCAACCTTTATCTGCCAAGTTCAGGGGCCCATATAAGATCATTCGGAGGGTGAGCATTACCGATTATCTAGTAACTACCCCAGACAGGAGAAAGCCCACGCAAGTATTCCATATAAATATGTTGAAACCCTACCATAGGTCCCCTGATTCCTCTCTTCCAGATTCTCCCACTGTGGCAGTGAATGTCAGGACCTGTGAATAGCCTGGTGCGGACGAAGTTTTCAGTTCTCTTACTGACTCGCAACGGACTGTTCCAGAGCCTGAAGGTATCCATGCAGACTTTGACTTGTCATGTAGCCTATCCAACTTTCAGTATAATTCAGTGGCTTGGAGGGAATTACCATCTAAACTATGTCATCTTCCCTCTGAGCAAGCGAACCATCTAATCTGTTTTATCTCAGTCTCCCAGTGTGTTCCGTGATACTCCAGGGCTCACTTCTTTGGCCGTGCACGACATCGACGTAGGGGATGCAACTCCCATTAAACTATCCCCCTACCGTGTCTCGCCACAACGCAGGAGTATACTGCAGGTCGAGCTTGACTTTATGTTGTCTAATGAACTGATCACTAGGGCCTTAAGCCAGTGGAGTAGTCCGGTCATACTTGTGCCAAAGCCAGACGGGAGCCATAGGTATGTATGGACTATAGGCAAGTCAATGCTGTCACAAAGAACGATACCTACCCACTGCCACGGATCGACGACTGCATTGACCAGATTGGTACAGCCACCTATATCAGCAAGATTGACTTGATGAAGGGATATTGGCAAGTAGCTCTCACCCCTAGAGCGAGGGAAATATCATGCTTTGTAGTTAACAATCAAGCCTTCTGCTGTAACTTAATGCCCTACGGCTTGAAAAACGCCCCCAGCTACATTCCAGCGCCTCATGAATTTGGTGACTGAAGGGGTACCTGGGTGCGTTGTCTACATCGATGATATTCTTATCTTTTCAGTCATGGGAGGAGCATCTTTACCAACTTAGATTGCTGTTCTTAAATCTTGCTGATGCCAATCTGGTGGTTAATCTTAAGAAATGCACCTTTGTAAAGAGTACGGTCCAGTATCTAGGATATACGGTAGGTCAGGGGCAGGTTGCACCTCCTCAAGCAAAGGTAGAGTCTATTCTAGAATTCCCAACTCCTAGCACTAAGAAACCTATCCAAGGGTACCTAGGCATGATTGGCTATTATAGGAGTTTCATTATAAATTTTTCCAAGTTGACAGCTCCCCTGACAGATCTTCTCCGTAAGGATGTGAAGTTTGTGTGGTCCTCTGAATGTGAAGAGGCCTTTATTGCTACCAAATATATATTATCTAATTATCCTGTACTCAGAGCTCCTGATTTTAACAGATCTTTTTCCCTGGCAGTGGATGCGAGCAATACCGGGGTTGGTGCAGTGTTGCTCCAGGAAGACTACTGTGAGGTCTTGCATCCTGTGTGCTATTTCAGTAAAAAATTAAATTCTGCCCAACGTAACTATTCAGTCATTGAGAAGGAGCTGTTAGCATTAATTTTATCCCTTCAATACTTTGCTGTCTATGTGCAATCTGCCTCTGGTGCCATCACTGTGTATACTGACCATCACCCCTTAAAATTTTTGCATAGGTTCCGAAATAAAAACCAACGACTGACCAGGTGGAGTTTGTTGCTGCAGGAATACTCCCTGGATGTCAAACATATTAAGGGGGTCCAGAACGTGCTAGCCGATTGCCTTTCACGTATCTGTTAAAGATTACATTTACCAGGTTGGCCTCATACAGCAGTAACTTTAATTTAATGAGAGGATTTTGGCAATTAGCTCTCCCTTGTAGCGAGGTAAATATCATGCTTTGTAGTGCGCTTTTAAGCCTTCAGCTGTGAGATGCCTTGCAGTTCGAATAACGCTCCAGCTACGTTCCGGCTATGTTCTGATGTGGTACCTGGAGACGTTGCCTACTTTGGGTGATATCCTTATTATATCCTCATTATAATCTTGCTGTTGCCAATCTGGTGGTGAATCTATTTATGTATTATGTTTAATATTATGTACTGTACTCCTTAAACTCTTTTCTAGGGGGGAGGTCTGACATACGGAGCCCTGTATGTTAATTTAAGAGTTAGAGTTAGAGTTGAAGGAGCCGAACTACCCAAACGGTGAAGCGAGTGGGGAAACTACCTCGCCCGCATACCTGCAAACAAGCCTTCACACCTGCGTGCGTCATGGGGGACCCTACAAACTACCTCGATGCCACGATGCTATGACGTATGATCGACGCCGGGAGCTGTGATTGGACCAGGCACCTGCTATGCAACTCGAGGAGCTATGATAGGGGCGCGCACCATCACTCCCCTCCTGATTCGTTCCTACACCATCATTGTTTGGTATATAAGACCAGAGTTGTGGGCATTCAAATCCGTCTCATTTGGAGTTGGGGAAGGTGAACTTGCAGCTGGAGGAAGACGGGGTGAAGTATTATAATGGGATTGTGACTGTCAGTCAGATTATATATGTGTGTGTTAAGTGTGTTCGGTGTAAACACTTACGTTATGTTGGTTAGTGAGATATGTGATTGGGAATTAACGTGAACGCTACCATTATGTGTTTAACTATTTGATTGCGAATTAACGTTAACGCTACTATTATTGTGTTTAACTATTTGATTGCGAATTAACGTTAACGCTACTATTATTGTGTACTTGACTATTTGATTGCGAAGTAACGTTAACGCTATTATTATGTACTTAACTATTTTAGTTGACTAACTTGTGGACTAAAGCAACTCTTTAAGTATTGGGTTATGATGAAAGTAATACTATTGTTTTATATTAATACTTACGAGTTCTTTCATTTTCTTTGAATTAAGCTTACATTGCTTAACGGTGCTTAGTACGGTGATGCTATTGTCTCATATTAGTAATATCGCCTTAGACTAACATGGCTGTGTTAATATTACTTATAGTGATTTCCTAAGCTGAAGAAAATTCTTTTGCTTCAAAATATTATATTTTGCTTTTCATATTTGAGTGAGACCTGAATCGAATCTATGAAACGATCCTGTAACTTTATTTACTCATAATCAAACCAATGTTACGTGGTTAAGAAATACATTTAACTAATTATTAAATATATATAACTTTTTATGTGACTTTGATATTACTCCTGATGATAATAATAATATAATTCTATTAACGTAAGACCAGAACCAAGAATAATTAAATTAAATATAAATAAAAGGACATATAAGAAAACTATCTATTCATTTCAAATAGGGTAAGAGACTGAAATATTCTTACTTTAATATTGATCTTTCAAGACTTTTTATAGAATTAATAGTCCTTTAGATATAACTTATTCGGTTCATAACCATAGCCTACTAAGCTTCGGTTAAATAATATTCTTTATAAATACTACATGACTTTAATTAGTTTCAGTATTTTTCATAATTAAAGAGTATCAGTCAATAAAGGATACTAAGTCCTAAGATCCAAAAGGAAAGGAAGCAACAACAGGAAATAATTTTATTAGATTTTACTTTTGTTTTGCCTTCAGCTGACTGATACCTTAATATATATCTCTGTGCTATCTAGATTCATCAAGTTAACCACTTGAGGATCAAGATACGTAACAATATATATATATATATATATATATATATATAGAGAGAGAGAGAGAGAGAGCGGTGGTGGTAATCAAATAAGCTCTCAATTTAAGGGCAGATGGTTCACTTTTTGGGCGATTTTTGCATGTATTTGTGCTTGTATTCATTATTTTTCTAGTTTCCTCCCTAGACCTCAATTAAATTTAAACAAAAAAAATCATCCATGAGATCCCCCCTTCTAGATTAATTTGTACATTTTTCGGTAGAAAAATTTCCCGGCCCAAGGCCGGTTCTTCCAACATTACAGGCTCACTATCGTTCGCCAGGGAAAAAATAGACCCCTAAATAGCACGAAAGGTCTAAATATTTACGACTAAATGGGGCGAAAGGTCTTAAAATCTTCTAACTAATGGGGCAAACATCTTAACATCTGAAAACTAATGGGGCTAAACATGAGGGAGAAAGTAGTCTAGAAAACCGGCCCATATGTCCCCTTAACTTAAAGCCTTTTCCATTAATAGTAAGGTTCCTTTTATAAGCAGTGTTTATCCTTTTATAAGCAGTGTTTATCCTTTTATAAGCAGTGTTTATCCTTTTATAAGCAGTGTTTATCCTTTTATAAGCAGTGTTTATCCTTTGATAAGCAGTTGTTACGACTGGGGTTCAAATATATCAGGGCCTTATTCATTGGACTAGTAATGGCATAAATGTTACAACGGAAAGCGCTAGCTCCAACCTCTGAAGTATATTCCCAGTGAACAAAGAACACAAATACTCTACAGAGTTCTATATGCAATAATAGGCTATCAAACTCTCAATAAATGTGCGTCTACTCTAGGCTTAATGTTATGTGAAAACAGCCTATTACTACCTATAACCGAAGGTGCTTGGTTATGGTATACAAAGTAAGGTGGTAAGAGAAGTTACAGCTTACGTTACTTTAATCAATAAATGTCAGGCACTCCTGCATGAAAGAAAGTGCACTAAAGTCCTTCAACACTAACAAGGAATCTTCTTTAAATGTTAGATGTTATAAAGATGCTCGTATCGGAAATGGAACCCAAAAAGGCAGGCAGCGGAACAATGCTCGTGCAGGCTATGCACACAAAAAGGCAGAATATATAATGCCGTCGGAGCCAAGAATATCCTAAACACTACAACACTAATAATAATCGCCACAATGCAGTATTCCTATCAACAAAAAGAGCCTAAGTCGTTTGTGTCTCAATACATCAAACTAGGCTGCGAAATGCTTGTGTAATCATAAATGGGTATGCATAAAAAGAGTAATTAGGTTAATATACTTAATGTCTACTATGATTGATAAAGTCTAGCTAGAGTCAATGATACGAGATACTGGTGCGCATGGCATGCTGCATAGCCTAGTGCAAATCTCAAGTCTGTGCGTCAAATATTACGTTATAATGAAGGGTAGCTCTCTTGAGAAACCTTAATACCGAAGTATTAAGCGTTCTCCTGGCGTACCTCAAAGACAAACAATCGAGACTAGAACAGTGCAGAATGGTATAGGCAAAAAGCCCTCATTCGTGCATGCTCTACTCTCAATGGCACACAGACTAGAATTTACTCAATCAACCCCAGTTCTCAGGTATGTCGTGCCGCTTTTAACTGAAGCCAGCACTCATAGGAAACAATACCTATTATATCAGACTCCCAGTCTAGCATTATCTAATCCAGCAGAACACTAATAATTAAAGGAAGCAGCAATATGAAAGCCAACCAATGCTTCGTGATCCACTTATCTTAACAACTAACATACACAGGTTATATCAGACCTTAACACACAATACAACTGGCCAGCATGAAGCTGATTTTGCAGAGTTAACCAGAGGGGATATAATGTTAATAAAGGTGGTGAAAGATATGGAAAATGAGAGGTAGGCAGAGGAAAAGATTCTCAGGGGCGGAGCGGGAATAGATAGCAAGGAAAAAAGATGAGTGTGTTCTAGAAACCAGATATGAGGGAGAGAGTGGCGAGGAACCAGTATATATTATACTCGCACTAGCTCGAGCCGCGTGGGAAACCAGCGGTTGCAAGTCGTCCAGCCACTAGCAAGGGAGCTCAGCATGGTAAGGACCTCTCTCCACCAACCCCCGCGAGGCAGCCAGCCGTGACGTCATCGAGCGGGACAAAAAACACTGCGCACCCCCTCTCACTCTGTTCTACTCCCTCTCTCTCTCTCAGATCCATCATTACTTAGTTAATGACAAAACATATACTTTACAATTAAATATATAAAGCCTTGACATGGGCGAAAACAAAGAGCCTTTCTGGACTGCCCATGACACGAGCTTTCATATGAAATAAAGCACACTCTAATACATAAACTGTAGCCCCATCCACTGCCCTGGCGATCCTAGCGAGTCACTGTAGGACAAGCCATGTGGTTCTAACGGAGTGGTCAACGTCACACAGTGTTTATCCTTTTATAAGCAGTGTTTATCCTTTTATAAGCAGTGTTTATCCTTTTATAAGCAGTGTTTATCCTTTGATAAGCAGTGTTTATCCTTTTATAAGCAGTGTTTATCCTTTTATAAGCAGTGTTTATCCTTTTATAAGCAGTGTTTATCCTTGTATAAGCAGTGTTTATCCTTTTATAAGCAGTGTTTATCCTTGTATAAGCAGTGTTTATCCTTGTATAAGCAGTGTTTATCCTTTTATAAGCAGTGTTTATCCTTGTATAAGCAGTGTTTATCCTTTTATAAGCAGTGTTTATCCTTGTATAAGCAGTGTTTATCCTTTGATAAGCAGTGTTTATCCTTTTATAAGCAGTGTTTATCCTTTTATAAGCAGTGTTTATCCTTTGATAAGCAGTGTTTATCCTTTTATAAGCAGTGTTTATCCTTTTATAAGCAATGTTTATCCTTGTATAAGCAGTGTTTATCCTTTGATAAGCAGTGTTTATCCTTTAATAAGCAGTGTTTATCCTTTTATAAGCAGTGTTTATCCTTTGATAAGCAGTGTTTATCCTTTTATAAGCAGTGTTTATCCTTTTATAAGCAGTGTTTATCCTTGTATAAGCATTCCCACACTGATGTTAAGGGACCCACCTCGCTTTTTTTTTTCTCTTTCTCTCCCTCTCCCTTTGGCTTGTATCCATTCGGCCTCATTCAGCCTACTGTTTTAAGACGGTTACCCCCACCCAGGTGTCAATATTTTCCTGGCGATCAGTAACGAGCCAGCATATATATAATTATACAGTATATATATATATATTTTTTTTTTTTTTGACAGCAAGCTAAATTTGTACATTTTTCGATGGAAAAAATCCTCCGGCGAAGCCGGATTCTCTATACAATGCGGGCTCCCTATCGCTCGCCAGGAGATATCGACACCTGGATGAGGATAAACGTCTTAAAACAGTCGGTTAAATGGGGCCGAATGAATACAAGCCAGGGAAAGAGAGAAAAGGAGATAAATTTAAAAAAAAAGCCGGTGACCCCCCCTTAAGGTGGAGGTTGTCGCTTCTCCATCAAGATTAAAAAAATGCCCCCCCCCCCCCTTCCCCCACCCCACCCTATCTATCGTTCGCCAGGGAAAAAATCGAAAGGTCTAAATATTGACGAAGAAATGGGGCGAAAGGTCTCAAAATCGACTAACTAATGGGGCAAACATCTTAAAACCTCAAAACTAATGGGGCTAAACACGAGGGAGAAAGTGGTCCAGAAAACAGGCCCATCTCCCCTTAACTTGAGTCATATGGCTGAGGTTCCTTCATCATCGATTTCTGTTCTGTTTGTAAATCCTCAGGTAGTCTCCTCAGCCTCCAC